>OY829517.1:5272873-5542431 GCA_963691665.1 Clepsis dumicolana
CAAACTAACCAACTAACCAAGTATCAAACTATCAAACTACAAAACTAACCAACTTTCAAACTAACCAACTAACCAACCAACAAACTAACAAACTAACCAACTAACCAACCAACCAACCAACCAACAAAACAACTAACCAAATAACTAACCAACCAACCAACTAACCAACCAAACAACCAACCAACCAACCAACCAACCAACCAACCAACCAACCAACCAACCAACCAACCAACCAACCAACCAACCAACCAACCAACCAACCAACCAACCAACCAACCAACCAACCAACCAACCAACAAACTAACCAACTAACCAACCAACCAACCAATCAACCAACCAACCAACCAATCAACCAACCAACTAACAAACTAACCAAGTATCAAACTATCAAACAATCAAACTAACCAAGTATCAAACTATCAAACTACCAAACTAACCAAGTATCAAACTACCAAACTAACCAACTAACCAACTATCAAACTATCAAACTAATCAACTAACCAAGTATCAAACTATCAAACTAACCAACTATCAAACTATCAAACTACCAAACTAACCAATTAACCAACTATCAAACTAACCAACTAACCAACCAACAAACTAACAAACTAACCAACTAACCAACCAACCAACCAACAAACCAACTAACTAAATAACCAACCAACCAATCAACCAACCAACCAACCAACTAACCAACCAACAAACTAACCAACTAACCAACAACCAATCAACCAACCAACTAACAAACTAACCAAATAACCAACCAACCAAATAACCAACCAACCAATCAACCATTCAACCAACCAACTAACCAACCAACCAACTAACCAACCAACCAACCAACCAACTAACAAACTAACCAACTAACCAACCAACCAACCAACAAACTAACCAACCAACCAACCAACCAACCAACCAACAAACTAACCAACTAACCAACCAACCAATCAACCAACCAACTAACAAACTAACCAACTATCAAACTACCAAACTAAACAACTAACCAACTATCAACTTATCAAACTACCAAACTAACCAACAATCAATTTTGTATGGCGGCCATCTTGTTTTCGCCATTTTGAAAAAACTTTGACCGGCTCACCCATTGGTTGGCTGTTCTGAGCGACTTTAGTTCCGGGCAAACTCGGTAGGTCAACTCGTTACAGAGAGCTACCTCATGTGTCGGGTCAGTTTCCAAGTTCAGGTCGATTATGTATTTTTTTGTTGGTCGTGGCGGCATTTCTGATGGGATGGTGTTTAGAGTCGAACCCAACCTCTAAGGTCAGACATAACATTGTATGGCCGCCATCTTGGAAAATTGAGAATTCGAAAAAATAATTATGGCGTTGAATATTGTACCCTTTAAGAGCCCTGGATGCAAAATTTCAATCGAATCAATCAAAAAAAATTTCGCCGCCATTTTGAATCCGCCATCTTGGAAAAAAAAATTTGCTTCATTAGATTACCCTTTCTATTTTGAACAACATTAGTTCAAGCACCTTGTATCTATCTAGACTGGCCTCTGAGATATTCGCTTTTCAATTTTGTATGGCGGCCATCTTGTTTTCGCCATTTTGAAAAACTTTGACCGGCTTACCCATTGGCTGGCTGTTCTGAGCGACTTTAGTTCCGGGCAAACTCGGTAGGTCAAGTCGTCGCGGAGAACTACCCATGTGTCAGGTCAATTTCCACATTCAGGTCAATTTCATACTTTTTTAGTGGTCGAGGCGGCATTTCTGATGCGATGTTGTAGAGAATTAAACCCCACCTTTTATGGGTTCTTCAAAACAGCATGTCAGTGAGCCAGATTTTCCATCGTATGGCGGCCATCTTGGAAAATTGAAAAATCGAAAAACCAATTACGGCGTTTGATTCAGTGGCCCTCAAGAGCCCTGGATGCAAAATTTCAATCGAATCAGAGCAAAAAAGAAAATGGCCGCCATTTTGAATCCGCCATCTTGGAAAAAAAAATATCCCGATACATTACCCCTCCCACCCTGAATGACATTTGGTCGAGCACCTGTCGTCAATCTCGATTGGTTTGCGAGATAATCGCGTTTCAATTTTGTATGGCGGCCATCTTGTTTTCGCCATTTTGAAAAGATTTTTACCGGCTCACCCATTGGCTGGCTGTTCTGAGCGACTTTAGTTTCGGGCAAACTCGGTAGGTCGAGCCGTTGCAGAGAGCCGCTACCAGAGTCAGGTTACTTTCCACGTTCAGGTCGATTTCGTATTTTTCCTGGGGTCGGGGCGGCATTTTGGATACGATGATGTATACAGTTCCACCTCACCCATCGTAGGTTCTTCAAAACAGCATGTCAGTGAGTCAGTGAGTGGGTATCGAGCTATATATATTATAATTACCTATCTAAGCTTTCCAAATGCACTTAAATTTTCTGTTATGTTGAATTTTTTTTTTGGATTTACAAAATAACTTTTCACTTTAATTGTCAGCGTAAAATGCAGCATTTAAATGTTAAAGTGTCGTCACCATTCGGTGCAACGAAAAAAAATCCTGCACAACTTTTTTACCTAACCCCACGCCATTTTTCATTGAACCATGCATTTTTTGTCAATGATGTCCGTCACATTTTTCGTGTCGCTGGTGACTCAGCGTTCGACAAATGGACATCATAGCACAGTGGTGCGATGGGCCAGCCACGGACATCGGAATTTGGCAGCCATTAAAATTCCATTGCTTTTGCTTACGTCAGAGAAATGCTGTTTTATATCGCAATTGCAAACGGTGGTCATTATTAATTTACATTGCTGATAAAAAGTAGATATATTGCTTTTCGAATTATGTATGTAATGTTATTGGTGATTAGAAATCAGGTACCTACCACTAAATTTTGTCGGGTGGAATAGCCCAATGAATTTGAAATTTAACGTACCTACCTATTTTGCTCTTAAGTTATTAACCTAAATCCCAAAGTGTTTCTTTCTAATTATATGAAAAATAAAGATAACAAGTGATAGGTAATTTGAAAAAAAAGTTATTGTTTTGTTGCCAGAGTGAATCATAAAACATGTAGGTACCTACTCTTACAAAAACAGAAGTGGCCACTGGCTTCTGAGTCAGACATGCACTAATTATCTAAAACCCAACCATACTTTCAAATTTTAATTAGGCGTTACCAGAAATACATTAAAACCAGAATTAAAATACTTATGTAGGTACCTACCTGTAACATAACACTACCATAAACGCTTGAAAGAAAGTGAGTGAAGGGAATTGTGATACCTATAATTTATTTCCATAAAGGTACTGGGTAAACTTAAGAAGTATCTATTCATAAACAATAAAAAATATCATCGTAGTAGGTAAGTAGGTAGTTGATTTGACACTTACAATACAAATACACATAAGTTTTATGAAATGAGTAAGTAGGTACCTACATACCTACCTAGTGTTATCCAACTAGGTATAATGACACTTGCCAAGTAAGGTAAATATATCCCAGTGCCTGACACTGCCTCAAAAGTTGGCCCCTTCAATCTTAATGCATAGCAATAAAGGTGACAAGCATGGTGTCAATTATTGAAAGTAACGTAGTGTCAAACAGTCGGTCGTCGACCTTGTGTTGACAAACTAATAGCATCGTAGAACTGTTTCCAACTCTTTTAATATGAATGAGACGGCAATGCCTGGTCACGCTTTTACGGGTATTACGTACCTACCTAATATGCGTATAGTTCAAAACTATAGCTTTAAAAGTATCGTACCTATACTTAGTAAATAAGCAGGTAGCAGTCAACATTTGGCTCCCCATTTTACAATCCCGTTGCACTTGACTGCGTCCCCACAATAGAAACACCTGATGTTTTTGTAGGTAGGTACCTATGCGAATACAATTTCGTTTTTCACAAAATTTACTCATATTTAATTGATAATTAGAATGAAAATTGGACTTACCTGGTTGTAATTTGGCAATGTTTTGAATGACTCTTCGGATGTTATGATCTGTTCTTATTATAGCTTTATAACGTTTGAATCGGCTATGATCGAAACATACATAATTAAAGATTGAGATGAAACGTTATAAATGCGAATAAATTACCTGGCTTGTTAGTCCATGACTGTTTAATTACGTAGTTTTGTTTTCTGCAGAATCTTCAGAATTTATTCTTAAAGAATAAATAACAATATGAAAAGTAATGCTAATGATGACCTTACAACGACAAATTAGATTAGAGCTATCCGGCTTTTAAGGACCAGCTGACGAGAAAGGTTCGAAGGACCACCATCTCGTAAACAATGAGAAAAATCATTAGCTCTATGACGCGTATGAGTATTTCATAAAGAAAGAGCATAGAAAAAAGATAAAGCGCATACCTTCGGCACTAATCGTCTCCAAAACGAAAAAGAAACGGAACCAGCGAAGCCTCCAACTCAAGGACCGCACACAACACAAGAAAACTTGTTGTCACTGTTTCGAAACACCACTTAGCACACTCGATGCAACACAAGATCCTTCTGAACAATTACGATTCTCTATATATACAAAATAAGTCTCTGTTAGACTTGTTGATAAACAGGTTTTAATTTACGAAAATGTGCATTTTTTTGCGGACGGTACGGCACACCTGTGACTCGCTAGCGCTCTGCGGTGACTGACTGAGCGGAGCGAGCGGGATGGCGCGATGACGCGAGAGAGAGACGCCCAATGTCGTAGGAGGGACGGAGCAAGAGCGCACACTGGGCTGACTTCACCGAATGCCGAATCAAAAATGACGATTCTCTGGCATTGTTTCAATTTGTTAATGGGGATTAAATCTAATTATTGACATTAATGCTAAATAAAACAATTAAAATACGCAATGAGCTTAAGCACCTATTAATTTGCACCGAGTCGAAACTAATTGCATATTACAGCACAATAAACTGATACGATGACATGTAATAGATACACCTCAGATGGCTTAAATGTAAGTAGTTAGAACAAGGTGAACCGGTTACGTAATTGGTTTCACAACGTCAAGTCTATTGAAATTTCTTTAAACTAAATGAACGCTATAGTTAAAAGCAAACTACTTTCTAAATCATTTTTAATGGTGATGTTTAGATTTTTAGACTAGGCACTATAGTACGAATACATAAGGAATTTTTAAAACTACTATACTTAGTACGAATACATAAGGAAATACTAATGCGCGCATCTCTTGATCTTTATTAGTTTTCTTTGTTTTATTAATTTGCATTTTTTTTAAATACAATACGTCATGTTTTGCCATATCTAATTTATTTCTTTTTTGACGATTTGGAAATAATTCCAATCGAATAAAATTTTACTCTCAAAAATTAAAAGTCAAGGTTTAATGAGTTGTCCCGCGTGTGTGTGCGCTGGCGCACCGTGCTGCCGTACCTCCTGTTACCTGGCACGGACCGGCCCCGCGCGCCGCGTCTAATTTTTACAACTTTACAGCATGCCTCCAACTTATGAGAAACCTTATCTTATCTGTGGCAACCTGTGTCCCGAAGGTAGGATTGTTCATTCATTATTTAGATTTGTATAATAATTAGGTGCTTGCATTTTTTGAACTAAAGAAATTCAAAACGTTCAGTTAGAAGTTGTCTTACTTTTCTTGCATCCATGGTCCAAGTGGCCCTTATAAAGATATTCGCTTTACTTTAAAATAGTTGAAAGGTCTGGTTCGCGTTCAAGTTCTTTCTCATTGCATGAGGTATGTCTATGCTCAATGGGATGCTTCTGTAGGTGCATCGACAATTTATTTTTATTATCTATACGTACTTCTACTTTAACGATTACGTTACGCAGGATTTCAATATTCGTGCTTGTGGGACTCTCCTCTGGTCCCAAGAATCCCAAGGCTGCCTACGCTGCACTGTTCTCAATTTATATTGTATTGTCATCAGAACAACACAATATACATACTATTTGTCCACTGGTCAAAATTCAATTACCTACTGGATTTGTCCCTAAAATCTCCAATTTTACTTACTAAGTTTGTTTCAGATTCGTACACACTAACACATAAGAGTATGTAGCTACATACTCAATATGAGAATAGTTGCAGGTTTTGGTGAAACATTATTTGTTGAGATAGGTCAGGTTGCAGGGGGAGCAACAGGTTGCAGCATAATTAAAGTAGGGGCTGACACAACCTTAGAAGGTTTTCTACACTTGTCTACCGTCTCTAGGTAGAGCTAGTAATGTGTAGTAAAACGCTGCGTTTTCATTTATGCTATGAGCAGCATGCTTATTGTCCAACTCCCTCGTAATCAGCATCGTGTTCATTTTGTAATCGGAAACAGCTAGCTGTCACAGTCGTACAAAAACTGAAATTTCAATCCGATAACGAGTTTCAAAATAGTTACGCAATAGGGCCTCTGATTAATAGCCACATTTAAATAATCAATGTAGCATTATATTTTTATTCATTATCATTACCTCGGTACTTTTCAATTATTTTGTTTTGCACTCGTAAAATGCAATGTCGAAATAAAAAGTTTTGAAGTACCTAATCTTTCGTATTACGTTAGGTTACGATTAATATAAAAAAATAATTGTCCCCCACATTTATATTTAAAGGCAAGTGTTTCAGTCAGTAATATTAGGTATAATTTAAAAGAGGTACTCCATTATTGGTCCATTTATTGAGCCATAGCCATGTTATTCAATTAAACACATTGAAATGTATTACTGAAATGTTAATTCGAGTAAATAGGATGCTACAGTCATGTCACCATAATTTAATAATGTTAGGAAGTGTAAGTGACAATGATGGTTTATAAATTAATATTAACCATAATAAATGTGGTTTTGAAAAGTTCATTTCCATGCGCTACCATTAACTGCTTATTGACTTTCGACCAACTTTCAAATAGCTAAACTGTTTAGGGAAATGGCTTGAAAAGGCAAGTACACGTTTTATTTATTTTACGAGGGCGGGATGATAAGTAACTAGCCTAATATAAAAATACTTAGGTTGGCGTCATAAAATTGATTTTATTTTTCAACATACTTTCCATGTACCTCTAAGCACTTGTTCCATCTTCGTTCTAAAGCTGTAATGCCCTCCATAAAATGACTTCTTTCAAGACCGGCAAAATACTCTTCTACGGCGGCAATAACTTCATCATTTGTGGCAAACTTCTGTCCACCCAAAAAAATTTTTAGCTTGGGGAAAAGGTGGAAGTCTGATGGTGCTAGATCAGGCGAATAAGGTGGGTGGAACAGCAAATCATAGTTCAATTCGTTGATTTTTGCCATAGCCTTAACACAAGTGTGAACCCTTGCGTTGTCTTGATGGAAGATGATTTTTTTTTTCGCTAAACCTGGTCGTTTTTGCTGAATACATTGATAAAGCTTATCTAAAAGATTAGCGTAGTATTCTCCATTAATAGTTTGACCTTTGGGAAGGTAATCTATAAACAAAATTCTATTTGCATCCCAGAAGACAGAAGCCATCACTTTTCCAGCCGACTTTACAGCCATAGCTTTCTTAGGGGCCGAACACCCAGATTTAGTCCACTGTTTTGATTGAATTTTTGATTCTGGCGTGTAATGGTGAACCCATGTTTCATCTATTGTTATAAATCGACGTATAAAATCTGCTTTATTTCTCTGAAAACGATCCAAGCATGCCTTCGAGTTTTGCACCCGAATTCTTTTTGATCGTGCGTAAGCAAACGCGGCACCCAACGGGCGGATAACTTTTTCATATTTAATTCGTCACTTAAGTATGATGTACCCGTTCTTTTGAAATACCTGTAGTGTCAGCTATTTCAGATAGCTTCAATCGTCGATCTGCTAAAACTATATCATGTACTTTGGACACCATTTCCGGAGTCGTGACGATTTTTGGACGTCCGGGGCGGGCTTCATCTTGGACACTTGTACGGCCGCGTTTAAACTCAGCCACCCAGTTTTTTACTATGGCGTAAGAAAGAACACATTCACCCAAAACATTCTTTAACTCTTCATAAATATCAAGCCTCTTCATATCCTTCATATAAAGAAACTTAATCACCGCTCTTTGTTCAATTTTATCCATATTGAAAAACAACAGACACAATGTATTTTCAAATGCCAAAAAAAATAATAAAATATTCAAGACACCAAATTCAAATTTAGAACAGAGATAGCCAGAGACATATTTTTAAAAATGAGAAAGTTCTTTTTTTAATTAAAACTTTTTAAATACCTAAGGCTAGTTACTTATCATCCCGCCCTCGTAAGTAAAGTGTGGATGTGATTACGTAACTCCGACTCACTCTTGACCGGTTTTTTCTCTGCTCATGTTTTTATTGATACGTAAAATGTAATTTTTAACCTCTGACGCAAAACAGAGAGGTTAAGTTTGACTTGTGGATCTATGTGTCACTAGCATCACAGTTCATAAACAGGTGGACGGATTTGGTCGCTTTTTAGTTGAAAGGTAGTTTAGATTAATAGATTGTTTCCTACATACAATGACAATGCAAAGAAAAATCCGTTAAGCAGCTGGACTTGAACCAGCAACCTCGGTAATCCGTACCACGCTCCACCAATTAAGCTATACTTAACGTTGGTGTACCTAACGAACTTTTCAATGCCTTGTGTCATATTTTTATTTGGAAGATCTCTCCTTAGCGCCATCTATGAGTAGCTTAATCAAGCGGCTCACCCACTACGGAACTTCTACAGTTACGCATTAGTGGCAAGAGATAGCGCTAAGATATCAGCGCATAGATGGCGCTAAGGAGAGATCTTCCAAATAAAAATATGACACAAGGCATTGAAAAATTCGTTAGGTACACCAACGTTAAGTATAGCTTAATTGGTGGAGCGTGGTACGGATTACCGAGGTTGCTGGTTCAAGTCCAGCTGCTTAACGGATTTTTCTTTGCATTGTCATTGTATGTTGAATTTCATTCTATGAATGTTTCATAAAAATAAAAACAAAAATAATCAATAAATCGATTATTTTCATTGATTCAGAAAATAGCTCCATCTCTTGCCACTAATGCGTAACTGTAGAAGTTCCGTAGTGGGTGAGCCGCTTGATTAAGCTACTCATAGATGGCGCTAAGGAGAGATCTTCCAAATAAAAATATGACACAAGGCATTGAAAAATTCGTTAGGTACACCAACGTTAAGTATAGCTTAATTGGTGGAGCGTGGTACGGATTACCGAGGTTGCTGGTTCAAGTCCAGCTGCTTAACGGATTTTTCTTTGCATTGTCATTGTATGTTGAATTTCATTCTATGAATGTTTCATAAAAATAAAAACAAAAATAATCAATAAATCGATTATTTTTAGATTGTTTCCTAGCTAAGTTTCGTTAATCGGTAGGGTCGTTTATGATATATTGAACTTTGAAATAGAAATGTCGAGGGGTTTTGAACTTATCTAAGTTGTAGTTGTTGTTAAATTTGATTAACTGACAATTTGTGTACAACAATTGCAAACCTTACATCAACTTTTTAACGAACAATAAATGCAAAACAACGGTGAATAATGATTTTATCCGATTACACATATAACATGTATTTAAGCAATCCAATGCTTTGATCAAACGATTATAAATCAAACAAACATCGTAATGTTGAATGGTTGCTCCTTTATGTGTCTAATTTGATTAATTTATTGTTTAATCGATCAACTAGTTCGATGGTTCATTAATCTGCCTTAAGGTAACTGTTTTATTCACACGTAAAACGCGTCTATCCTTGATTAATACGTAACGTATATTTTAACGGAAAATTAAGCAAATCATCATAATCATTTTGAGGATTAAACCAAAAATTAAAAGAGGTTCCCATACATTACATGTTTAAAAAAATATAATTACAATGTTAAGTAAATAAATACTTAAATACTTCTTCTTGAGTTCATCTTATACGGTAGGTACATGGCCGTTTTTTTTATTAATTATGACAAAATCAGCAGTGCAATTTTTTGCCAAGTAAGCTACTAAACCAAGCCACTATTTTGGCGAATAGTTACTCAGTAGGTCATTATTATCTTTTATCAATGATTTGAGTTCCTTATCGTTTATCAAATTATTCTATGCACTCGACAATTCCCATTCAATGTATTCGTCATTCAAGGGAGAAATCTTATCGCTCTAGATTATGAAGTAATATTTTAGTTTTCTTTTCGTATCTTTCAAGGATAAATGTATTGCAAGTCCGTTACTAAGTCCCAAGTTAGTAAATAATACATTTCAATTCTTGAGCTGACTACATTGACGAACGTGAGCTGTGGAGACAACAAGCTCCTAATCAGCAATAAAAGATAAAAATTTTAGATAACCTGTTATGATTAAAATTATTGCAAATTTGACGACCGGATAGCCTAGTGGTTAGAAACTTAGAGACCCTGACTATGAAGTTTGAGGTCCCGGGCTCGATCCCCGGTCGGGGCAGATGTTTGTATGATGAACACGAATGTTCGTTCTCGGGTCATGGATGTTTGATATGTATATAAGTATGTATTCATTTATACATAATTATAAGTATGTTTATCCGTTGTGTAGTACCTACAGTACAGGCTTTGCCTAGTTTGCGACTAGGTCAATGGTGTCAATTGTCCCATGATATTTATTTGTTTATTCTTGGGTATTCAATTCTTAATGTACTTACATTATTTATTACGAACCCCCTAAATTTACAACATGATGGTGATAGTTATTATTTTTTATCTATAAGTATTAAAATAAAATTTTACATTTAATTAAATGAATGAGTAGACATTTGTGCGAGTCAGAATTAAATTTTAATGTTTATGTCAATTCTACAGCTCACTTTCGTCTTGGCGTGCTATGAAATGTTCAAACCCTGATTATAAATGTATGTATGAAAGAAGCAAAAATACGAAAAGACACAGAGGGCAGTTTAAGTATGATAGAGACAAAATTGCCCTCTTCAAAGGCTAATTCTTTATACCGTTTATGCAAATGCCACTCACCGCAATGCAACGTAGTTAGCGATGTATTAATTACTTAAAGCATACATAATTATGTACATTACAATACTTTGTTTTTGCATTATCATCGAGTCTCACACTTTTCCACCTACAAAATGGAAACTTAGTTTGACTACCGAAGTTTAATAAAATAAAACAAGTAATGCTAAGGGTTATTGAACCGCCCCTATACACAATGTATATGAAACTACCTATAAGAAATTGCATTGCCTAAACACTAATTACGTCGTACACTCACCTACATCCACGAGTCTCCCACCAATCCTGAAAAGATAATAACAATATGTATAGGACAGAAAAACCTTAGTGTGGATGATTAAAAGATTGATGGATTGATTACATTGCATATAAAGGGACATGAGCTCTACCGTTTATACACCGACAGAATGATAATATTGCAAAAAACCGATATTAAGCTGCTATGTTTTTGTGAACGGAGGATCTAACTGAGACTGGCAGTTCAAATTTGAACACTTTCATTCCTAATTTCCGAGTATAGGTACTCGAAATTTTTGTTGCTTGTTTTAGGTTGCATACGAGTCACGTTGCTGCCGTCTTCGAGCCGCAAACAATTGATATTGTGCCACAAGTGGAAACTGAAACGACTACATAAGTATAGGTTACTCTAAATTACCTATTCCATTGAAGTCAATTGAATAAAAGCAGTAGGGCAGTGCGCAGTGACACCCGACTCAAAGCACTTGTGCTCAGCTGTAGCTGACATTCATATATTATCATTATTCAAATAGCATCACGTAATCTTGAGATAAAATTGTATTTTTATCACAACAGAAGAAAATCTCTCCCGTGTCGCTACGCTGTGCATGTTTTATAAAGTCTAAAGCCAAATACGCAATTTAAGAAAAAGTGAAAAGGTTTTCCTCAATTTGCTCATCTGGATAATTAAAATTACGTGAGTATTCTTTTTAGTTACCTGTTAAAATTAATTTAAACTTGATGTTCACAATTACTGATGATGAGATGGTTATTACCCGCATCCTCTTTGGAGAGGTATATGTAAGTACCTACACAAAAGAGTCCGGAACAGGTGAAACTAAATTAAAGTTAATATTTAAATAGAAACGTGCACATTAAGGTAAATATTGTAGGTACTTGGTTCTGTAATTAGAAGAGATAGTACGAGTATTTAGCCTTGCCACATCAAAGATATTTGCACAACCGGTTGCTTGCTATCCTGGATTCGTTCATAAGGAAAAAAACAGACTTAATGCCGCTCTCAGAGACATCTTTGTATTATTATATTTCTGTATAAATTATGCTTTACCGTAAGTGAAGCTATGTAGCGACTGTAAACAACCCATTTTTAATGCGATACAATGTCGCATCATGTTTGAATTAGTAATTATGATGATCACAGTGTAATTATACTGGTTACCATTCGCATTTTGATGAAAAAATATCGGCTCTACATACATTACAGTCCTCACTGCACATTTTCTTTATTAATCTTTATTTAAAGAGTTTGGTAACTACAGTGACCATGGCACTCTATATTACGCACAAATTAAGAGAGAGAGAGAGAGAGAGAGAGAGAGATTGGGAAATTCATAAACAAAAATAATCAACCCACGATTTAGTTACAGAAGTTCAGAAGCACTTTTTATACATTTTGACAACGCCAGAGTATTACAAAAAAAGTTACCGAAAATGACAAGCAGGTGCCAGATTTCCCAAATATTTACGAATTTTAGTGAAAAATGTTCAACAATTGGAAACTTCGGCTAAAGAAAAGTGCCAAGTACTTTGTAAAGTTGTGCAACAACAATGTCTTGACGCAGAGCGCGGGCGTACGCATATATCGGTCTACCGTTCTTAGTCAGGTTCGTATAACTTTCGGTAATGGTTTTTCATGTAGAGTGCCTTTTACCAGTCGGCAGGTTTTCATTCAAATACCGGGTGTATTAGGTATTAGCTATTCAGGTAATCTAATTTTCGGGCGAATTCGGTCAATATGTATACAACATACTTCACCTTACCTCAAAATTTTGGCAACCGAACAAAGGTCACAGCAAAGGTGTTTTTTGTACCAGCAGCCGAGTTTAAATCAAGCTTTTTAAATCGTCTTTGTCGCTTGCGCCTGCATACTTGGTTAGTTGAACGGACGGAACGCTCTGACGCAGTGCGCTGTGATCCGCGACCCACGCATGCTGAATAAGGATCTCTAAAACGTGGTGATCGACGGATGATCACACATATCCGGACAATTTTTTAACATGAAACTACCGTGAGATTCAATCATAGTGAAATAAACGTATCACTCACGTATGTCAGTCTAGTTTAGCCCGACATGTTGCGGACTAATCCGTATCTAATCCTTCCTCTGGTAGCACACAAAGTGGCTTTTCAATGTGATATGATTAGTGTGGTGTGCTACTCTACTTTTGACAATAACAAAAAATGACGATGAAAGGGTATAGTGGAGGAAGTTATGAAGTTTACTCAAAAAAAATTTATTAAGCTATGTGCTTCATTACATATGTTCCTTGAGTGATTCTAAGCATTTCTAGTCCGGGAGGCAATAAGAAATGTGCGGCTAGTCGGGGAGGGAGGGGTACAAAGATGGCCGCCACCCGTCATCTTTAAAAAAAAATCTATTCTCGTCCTGGTGGCTACTAGGGCAAATTTGGTATCATTTTCGTATAAACCAAAGACTTAGAATTCATCGCTGATATTAGTTATTTTCAGTTTCATAGTAATTTTACAAGAAACACGTAAAAAGGTGAAAATGTTGGTTGGAGATTTTTGCTTTGAGAGCTAATAACTTCTGTATAGTGACAAAAAATATAATATAGCGCAATTCATGCAGATTCTAAAAATATACATTTTTCTTAATGTCCTAATGGAAAAAGATGGAGAAAAAATATATAAATGACCGCAGCGGGGGTAGCAGGGCACGCGCTAGGCGGCGTTTACCTTACAAAACGGTTGAGTACGAGTATCTGCTTACGCTTACTTTGTTCAATTTTATGATGCCAAATAAAATACTTTCTACGTAATTTTTATGAAACAATTTAATGTCCTCAGGTTCCGGCACACAGACATAATTCTGTGCACTTTTATTTTCTTTTTTTTTTGCAACCTTTCTTGCACCTGCAACGAGTGAGTTTCAGGCGACATCTGATAAATCTGACCAAACAGGAGTCCATTATCTGTCTTCCATTCTCCAGCCCCAAGAAGAAGGACTTGGAAGCTTTTGGAGAGGCACTAAGGCTTGTCCCCAGACATGGACTCCTTGATATATTGCCCGAAGTGTGTTCTGGCGAAGAGCGGCTTCCGTTGGAGGGATGTTTTCTAGCTGTCTGTCCCTGTGTCTTGTTGCGTGTTGTGGCGTGTTGTTGTTGTTGGCTGTGGGCTTGCTGAAAAGTAAAATGTTGGAGTCATTCTTACGACATTCGTTACAAAATAGATCGTAACTATTTTATATTAAAATAGGTACGCTCAATTTGTATCAGACTAGTTTATACTTACCGGTCGTACGTTGTAATAATAAATATCTGAATAAAAGTGTCCGCTTCTGCCAATTTTTCGTCCAACAATGCCATGAATCCTCAAATTGCTTCAGGGTAGCCATTCCAGGCATCAAAGGCACTCTCTTTACCTCTCCTATTAAAAAAAGACACCGTATCGCATCCTGTCAACGCATAGAAAATTGGCAGTATTTCGGCTCTTTCTGGTCCTGTAATAATATAGTAATACATCTGTTATATGCATTTACTGCGAAAACAGTTATGATTGGTACTGTAGATACAGTCGTGGTGGTCTTAGCAGTCTCGTGTATTCAAAAGCTGCCGGAATTAGATGAGTTGTGGATCCACATGGGTACAGGCAAAAACCATACTTGTATTCCATGCCATTCTATTGCCAATACACTCGGTACGAGTTTGTCATGCCCTTTGTAATGAAAACGTCTAAATTTCCGCAGTAAATGCATACTAACAAATGTATTACAACATTATTACAGGACCAGAAAGAGCCGAATTACTACCGATTTTCCATGCCTTGACAGGACGCGATACTATACTATGTATGCTGGAAACTGCGGCCATTACATTGTTTCATGAAAATATATAGAAAGTATTTTATTTGGCATCATAAAATTTAACAAAATAAGCATAAGCAGATACTCGTACTCGACCATTTTGTAAGATAAACGCTGCCGAGCGCGTGTCCTGCTACCCGCGCTGCGGTCATTTAATGATTTTTTTCACCATCTTATTTTATTAGGACATTAACAAAAGTGTATAATTTTAGAATCTGCATGAATTGCGCTATATTAAGCTATTTTTTGTATGATGTTTTTTGTCACTATACAAAAGTTATTAGCTCTCAAAGCAAAATCTTCAACCAACATTTTCACCTTTTTACGTGTTTCTTGTAAAATTACTATGAAACTGAAAAAAACTAATATCAGCAATGAATTCTACGTCTTTGGTTTATACGAAAATGATACCAAATTTGCCCTAGTAGCCACTAGGACGAGAATAGTTTTTTTTTAAATATGACCGGTGGCGGCCATCTTTGTACCCCTCCCTCCCCGACTAGCCGCACATTTCTTATTGCCTCCCGGACTAGAAATACTTAGAATTACTCAAGGAACACATGTGATGAAGCACATAGCTTAATTAAAAAAATTTGGCTTATGTATGGGAGCGATGCATTACTTCCTCGACTAGTAGTTGTGCGTCACGTTGGTTGTGCCGAGCAGCCGCGCGAGCAGACCCGCGGAGCGCAGTTTGCGTTTCGCTACCGTTCGCTAGCGTGCTACTAGTGCTCGTTTATAAAACCCATTTTACAGATTTTTCTTGCAAGTCTAACAGCCTTAACACAATGGCGATTTGCTAGCGAGTTTTGTATTGAGGCGATCACGCAACGTGTTCGACGCGAGCGATATCTAAACATATAAAACAGAAACGTGACTAACTGACTGATCTATCTACGCACAGCCTAAACCACTAAAGCTAGAGACTTGGAAATTTGGTATATTTACACCTTTAGTATCCTAGAGGTGCACTAAGAAGGGATTTTTCGAAATTCCCATGGGATAGGGAACTAGCCCATTTTGAAATATTTCACGGGGGCAATAAGCTAGTTAAAGTACTACTCGCCTGCAATGTGATAATGATAAGATTTTATACTTAGCGTAATGTCAAATGTTTCCAGAAGCTTGTCCCGATGGCGCCGGGGCTGGCGCGCGTGGCGGGCTGGGGCCGCGCGGCGCTGCGCCGCTACCCGCTGCTCACCAACACCGCCATCTACGCTAGCTTCTACACCGCCGCGGAGCTGTCGCAACAGGCCTTCAACAAGTACTACACGGTATTGTACACGGCTACAGATTCATCCACCGAGTCTAGCCCGCCGAGCACCAGCAGATGTTCCTGCGCTCCGACTTCTTGCCCGAGGGTGTGGTGTTCCGTCGCTTTAGGGAATAGGGAAGCGAAAATGACATTAAAACACCCTAAATAGTTGTGTATTTATTTTAGGTGTACATTGTGTAGGTTGTGTTTTTTATGTACATTTTTGATAAATAAATAAATAAATTGTCGCTGTCGCCAGGAAGCTATTCTTATCTTCCACCCTAGCCGTCCACCCGAGGTTGGAACTTGAGAATGTATAGTGACTTATATTCCACCTTACCAAAGTTTTTGTTCCCATCTTCCAACCTATACTAATGTAAAGTGACTCTTTTGACATGAAAACCAAACCAATCATAGTGAAATACTGAAATACTGAACTGCCGCCGGGTTGTACTTACGTTCCCAGAGGAAGACCTAATAAAGTCCGATAGCTACTCTGGCTAAAATCGACTGTGCGCGAGTGAGTGATCCGTTAATTTTATAAGTAAAGTACAGGCAGATAGGGAACGAAAATAATAGAGAAGATATTTTATTTTCACCATCCAACCTGTGGTAGGGTGGAAGATGGCACTATAAATTTCCAACTTCCAATCTGGGGTGGATGGCTGGGTAATATATTTTGGGATAGGAATATTCCAGCGGGGTTGAGTCGAAATGGTGGCCGACACACCACCACTGCGGAACTAATTTCACTTACACGGAACTTACTCATATTGTGAGAATTTACAAAATAAAAGCAAAAAGATTAATGGCAGCGGTGGGATTCGAACCCACGCCTCCGAAGAGACTGGTGCCTTAAACCAGCGCCTTAGACCGCTCGGCCACGCTACCGTTGACGTGGCCGGCGTAAGTTGATAAGCTATGATGTTGTGAGTTGCGTCATTAAATTATGATGTATAGGGTGACGATAATTTGTAGTTAATTATAGAAAGCCTACATGTGATATAAATAATCTATCCGTGCGTATCTAACATGTTTACAAATTGAATCTGTTCGGATCAATATTATTGAAGTCAAATCGACTATAGGTATTTGTTTAAAACATGTTAATAACGTTTGTATAGCTAGATTAGCTAGTCTGCTCTCTCCAAACCATGTAAGTAGACCTATAACTGGGTCACCAAAGTTTTTACTCAGAAATCTAAAAATAAAAATAGCGCTTTGTTCTCACTTTAGACTCTAGGGCCAAAAGAGAAAACAATATTTGACATAACCCTCCGTCGACAGTCGGGTAACAAGTAACAATTTGTCTTTCTCCACTTTCAGCCTGAAAAGCCGGAGATAGACTACGCGGCAGCAGCGCGGATAGTGTCGGTCGGTAGCTGCGTATACGCACCCACTTTGTATTTCTGGTGAGTTTACATTTTGAAATTTGATTATTTGCCAACTTTACACATATAGGTATAATATATCAATGAACTGAGGTAAGTACTGTGAACTCCACCGGTTATATCCGAGCTTGGTATTTACTTTATAAAGTTTGTAGAGCACTAGCTTTTTTTAATGCAGGTACAAATATCTGGACAGCAAGTTCCAAGGCAAGGCGGTGAAGACGGTCGCTACGAAAGTGATCATCGACCAGTTCGGCATGACACCTATCCTGCTCGCCACATTCTACGTTGGTCAGTTTAATTAAATTATCTTTAGTTTAATCTAGTACTTACATAATTATTAAGTACATAAAACACACATCACCACAGTTTGATTTGATTCTAGAGACTAATCGTTACCCTCCCAACTAACTATCGTAACTGACAAGGTATCAAATGCTAAGTTACGACAGTTAGTTGGGAGGGTGATGTAAATAGACATGCCAGGAAATAAATGAAAATAACCTAAAATTTGATGATTATTTTTATGAAACATTATGTAGTATGAAATGGCAGGTCAAACTTATCTATATGCAACTAACCGGTACAATATATGGGACCCAGCAGGACTTACCATGCCATAATGGGAGGGTATAATAAGTCATCGCTGTACCTATCAGTTATCGCACCTAATAAGCAAATGTTCCACACAAAACTCACTACGACGACCGAATAGCCTATAGGTACTATATTATGATTAAAATAGTTGACTACGAAGCTTAAAGTTCTGCTGTCAAGTCCCACGATGTTTACTTTACATTTACGCTTTTGAATAAAATGAAAACCTCGCTAATTTCAGTAATGGGCGTCTTAGAAAACAAGGAGAGCATATTTGAGGAGCTTCGCGAGAAGTACTGGCGGACGTTCGTAGCCAACCAGTGCTTCTGGATCCCGGGACAAACCATCAACTTCTACTTCATGCCGCCGCACCTCCGAATCGTATTCATTGCCTCCGCTTCGTTCCTCTGGATCAACGTGCTGTGCTTCATCAAACGGCAGAAGGTGCAACAGAGAGACCTAACTAAAGCATGAATTGAGTGTTTCAAGGGGCAGGCCATCAATTGCTACTTCATGCTAATGCCACACCGCCTTAAGGTAGGATGTGGAAGAGGCTTACCATAAATTAATATTAGGAGACCAATTAGTATTTAATAAACGTATGTACATTGTGGATGTTGATAGTTTTTTATTTGTCCGTCACGCTGCATTGGAAGTCGGGATTCCTAAGTGTTTTTCTATATTAATTAAACATAATCTGATAATGAAGATGAACTCAAAAACGGCCGAATTTGCGCGAAGAGTTTTAAAATGATTATGATTACTTATGAAAAATTATTAATATTGTTAATATTGTTTAATATGTACATAAGTATGTATTTATCTAAATAAGTATGTTTATCCGTTGTCTAGTACCCATAGTACAGGCTTTGCCTAGTTTGGGACTAGGTCAATTGGTGTCAATTTGTCCCATCCCACGGTATTTATTTATTTATTATTTATTTAATCAGGGTTTTCTTTGGAATAGATCGACTTTTGACAAGTGTTTAGGGCTGAAAGAAAGCATTACTTGACGCAAAACTACACCAACCTTGCGTAATCTTACTTGAATATCATAATCTTTCTAATTCAATCAGCTTAGGTAACATTTTATGGATCCATATGAAAAAGCAAGCAAGAAACCTTACACTTCGTCGGAGCCATCGGTATCTAAGTAAATAACTATAATCGGATTAGGTTTTTCAAGAGAGCACAAACCAATTTGAACTGTTTTACGTCTTGCTCGAACTTTTGTTTTATAGTCGCAAATAAATGCCCTAAAGAGCCCACATAACTGAAAAAAATAAGTAACGAGAGAACGGAATTCTTTCCTAGGTCTGTCCCGGCATGCACTTGACCGGTTCTTTAGACTAGTAAGGCTTCCTCAGCTTTACATACATTAGCGAATCGATGAGCCCGTTCAGTTGCCTCATTCTATTAGAGCCTAGTGCAGGTTCTAGGGCAAAGCAGAACTTAGACATGGAGGACTTAAATTATTTACTTAAGTGTTCAGTAATAGAGCAATTGAATAATAGGTCGCAGTTCTTAACTGATGTATCAGTAAGTGTACCTTCGGATGTAACCAAGACTGCGGGATATGGCGCTGTTGTTGGAATCGTTTTGGCATTTTTGAGCAATGGACTCTTTACACAAAAGGTAGTAAGTATCGACATGTTTGAGTTAAATTCGCAGATCTGTATATTATTTGCCTGACTTATTTAATGCATACTTTTTCAGTTCCGTATGATATTATCTGCTCCTTCTTTAAAATTGAAGAAGGATTCCAGTATAAACACCAAAACACTCCAAAGAACAATTATTCTGTTTGTCCTTGTGCTTCTTCTTCCACTGTTAGTAGTGTTCCTGCTTTTAGCATTAATTTACAAACTGCTGTGCTTCGTTATAATAAAGAGAAAGGACAAACACTTTGTGGGGTTTCTCGACAGCTTTGACGTCTTCTGGAGTTTAGAAGACGATACTTCTAAGAGTGTCATTAATGTTCTCGGAGTCATAGAATCTGATTCACCATATTCTGTGGTTAATAACATCAAAGAGAAACTACAAAACATCTTTCCCAACGACGCTACAGACAAAATTTTCTTTAGGAGAAATGAAGAATACGGATTTTATTATTGGAGGAGATATAGCCATGTCGATATCAATCAGTACGTAGAAATAGTGGAACTACCAGCGAAATCTAATACGCAAAAAATTGAAGATCTAGAAAATCTGATGACTGAAATAGGAAACCAGTCGCTGCCATATAATGACGAAGGACTATTCAAAATCTTGATCACTAAGCAGAGAGTTGGTGACTATGATAAAGAAAAGGGAGAATACGGTATTGTTTTCAGAATACACCATTCTGTTGGAGATGGAGTTGCATTGATTGAGTTTTTGTGTAAAACTTTAGCTGACAACAAAGATGATTGCCCCGTGAACATGTTTACAAATCCTAAATCGTACAGTACAAAAAAATCTGAGTCTCCTAATAATCTGATTGAAATGATGGAAAAGTTATGGGAAATGCCCATTTGCCTTGTAGATGGGGTTTTACGAAAACCCGACGATAACCCACTCCACGGTCCAGGATTGCAAAATAAAAGAATGTTCAAATGGACAGAGTCAGATGAGAATCTCTTAGTAATGGTGAAAGACATTAAAGACAATGTAGACAAAATTAAATTCACTGATGTTTTAGCGACTGCTTTGTCTAGCGGTTTACACAATTTTTTTACGAAGGTAAAATCTGCTAGACATCAATAATTTTAAATCAATTGGCATTTATCATTAAGTTATTTTTGTGCTTTTTAACAGACGACGACCCTTATCCCCGAAGATGTAGCAGTAGTTTTGCCAGTTAGGTTTCCCAAGGCGTCGATGGTAGACGGTGACCTTAAATTGGAGAACGATTTTAGTGTGACCATCTTGGATTTGCCGATTAAAGGACAGAAGATGGAAGAGGTTCAACAACGTTGTGATGCGTTACGCAAGAGTGCTGATCCCTTGGTATGTTTTAGGTATAATTAGGAAAAGAAAGAAATAAGGTTCGGGGCCAAAGCAAAATGACAAATACTGTGCAGCTTACAACAACCTTGACAGGAGCGTTCCTTTCGTTCCAAGACACAGTACAATTTTAAGCGCGAATGAAAAATCGAATTCACTTTTTCGGATATTAATAAATTTTGCAGACGAATTACTACCTCCTCAAGTTACTGAATAGCGTCCTACCGAAGCAAATGCTACAGCCTCTCTTGAATAGCAGTCAGGCCACTATGGTGTTCAGCAACATGCCAGGGCCAAAACAATTGAGCATCTGCAGCGGTGTACTCAAGAAACTGGTCTTCTTCGTGCCGCATAGAGGGAGCACTGGTTAGTTTTTCATTATAGATTCCGCACTGCAGCAGAATTATATATATACCCACTCAGTCAAGAGCAAAGACATGACTTCATACTTAATATGGGAAACTGGATCGCTTGAACGCATCGTTTAGGTTGGCTTCGCCTCTGCCAATGCCGAGACAATATTAAAATTATTATTAGTCCTGTATATCACTCACACTAATCCAGTATTTATGGAGATGATATGGATAACTCAATGACCATGACCATTGATGTACCAAAAGTGACCATGACTGCTTCAACTTGCATAACTACAACCAATTTTTCACAGGTGTTGGTATAACAGCGTTATGCTACGACGGGGTGCTCCGTTTCGGGGTTTCCGCCGACGTGGCTCTGGTCTCCGAGCCGGCACAACTGATTCTCATCCTTGACGGCATGGTGGCAGCGATCAAGAGACTGCACCAGGAACATGTTAGATAGTTGAAGTGCGGAGTCTGGATCTGGACAGCGGCTTGGCGGTGGCTTCTCAGTTTAAGGTGATTTTTAGAATCTATTTAAGTACTTACAGTAGCTTTTTCGCGGGACTTCGACTATTATTTTATTTCCATCTCTATACAAAGGCGCCTACATAATGTGTTCTTGGTAATTTTCATTATAAACTTGTTAGATGTTTTATCGTCAAACGAATCAATTTATTCGCAAATAAATACGTATTCGTTCAAGAGTTCGATATTTATGATTTAGTTTAGTTACAACATTTTGTTATATAAATCAGATCAGAAAATATGCAACGTTAGATCGAACGAATTCGCAGTGCTGATAAGTAACAATATACTTTGTTTCAGGTATGGAGATGGGCAACTCTAGCCGCTGTTACTATCTACCTCAATATTTTATACCCTATCTATCAAATAAATTTATAAATATGTACACTACACAGCGGTTTCGAAATTATCATTAAGAATATTATAGATTAGCGTAGGTAATGGTTAGGATTAATTTTGCAAATAAAAAAAAACAAATTTATCATAAAAACCTGTACTAAATTAAAGATAATATCTATTAATAATATCTACTACATTATAGTACCTACTAATTAGCTACTTCTTCAAAAAAAAATTAATGCTTTATCTAAATAAGTTAAGTAAAATCTAATAGCTCTAAAGATGATCCCAAGGGGCAAGTTCTTGTATTTGGGCCTTCAGGCGCAGATTTTCAAGGCACAGATGGTTGCACTTTCGAATCTGAAATTTATGGCTGATAAGCTTATTCTTATTACTGTTACGGTGTATGAACTGCACAGCGAATTGGTAGCATAGTGATAAAGCGCACAGCGCAGGCAGCATATAGTAAGACCTATATTATTTTTTATTAAGTTCCTAGAGCGACAACGAAATGTGCTGGGTTGTAGTACTTTTTGATGAGTGCGGAAAGTATGTCTCGAGGTGCCTAGGCCCGAGCCGTGAGGCGAGGGTCGAGACTCGGGACGAGTGAAAATGACACTTCCGCACGTGTACCAAACGTCGTTTTTTGATATACGAGATGACACTTTTCGAGAAACTATTAAAAATAACAATACCTACCTATTTAAACGGTTTATCGGTTTAACGGTTTATCGGTCGGTGGAGGCTCCACCACTTGCTGGACTTGGAAAAACATTTTCTCAAAGATGCAATGAAATATTGACGTTACTTCACAGAATAACTAATAGTACTAAGTATGACGTTCCAAATAATAGGCCAGACGTATCACGTTGCGGGCGTGGCTAGACGAGGTCTCCTATAGACCTTCAATGGAACTTCATATAAATTTTCCTACATAGGCCAGAGGATCGAGCACGACTTTTCGAAACCTGCGTCACGTAAAATCGAATAGTAAACGTTGTCGAGTTTGTATGACGTTTGGAATAGCGCCCGCCTGTGAGCGTATTTGGAACTAAAATTTAGTATGAGGTTTCTCGATCCCGATACGATAACCGTAACGTTACGCAGCATTCGTAAAGCCGCGCTCGACCCTCAGGAAAGTGATCGTTATTGGTTTCGTATAACATAGCATCATGAGGTTTATAGTTCTGTGGTATCGTGAGATTCAGCCATAAAAAAAAAAATGGTTCCGTCTGTCCGTTCGTCTGTATATTATAATTCAATTTAAGTTGGAAATAGAACGAAATAAGTAAGTACGCGTGATAAATGCTGGTTATAATTTAGGTCTAGTATACTTTAAGTTGCCTTATGAATTTTCAATGTTAGAGAAAAGTACTACAGGTCTCCTTGCCGGACTCGTATCATAGCCTAACCCACTCGTCCACAGCCCCTTACTTCCCGGCCTCTACAGTAATGTACTATTGTTGTTCAACATAGCCTTACCTCAGCCAGCAGCAGCGCGGCACCGCCCTGCCGCTCGCTCCGCATGACCCTCGCCAGCCGCGCGTCCAGCGTCTCCCACGCCCGGTCTGCCGCGGCCAGCAAGTCCTCCACTGTGCTCTTCAGCTGTTTAACTCGTTTGGCGTACCAGTACTTCTGTGTATTAAAAAACTGGATTCAAAGCTTTTCTGCCCGGAGCACTTTAGTCAAGACGCCTGGAAAGGGCATGCTGCACTGCTACTCTTACGAGTAAGAGCGGAATAGAGTTTTCAGGGTACAGTGTAGGAGTTCGTAGGCAAATGGTCGAGGTGCACATAATAGCAACATTATTAAAGCTTTAAGCGCGCAGACAGCGGCAGCGGGGCGGCGCGGCATCGGTTGTAATATACGAACTTCTATGAAAGAGGCGGGGCCGCATAATAGGTATGTGGGAGGAACACAATAGAGAAATCTCTCTCCAGGCAGATGTTATGCCTGGGGACCGAAGTCCGATGGAAGAGATGGAAGTTGTATTTATGCAACCGACTTGAGAAACTCCGTCAGCGTAGTCTACATTGTAAACAGAAAACTGCACTAGATGGCGCTGGGAGTCGTTAGTAAGTCTAAGTTGATACTCCTACTGGATGACAGATGGCGCTGGGGTCGCTACAAGTACAACTCACTTGCGCGCGCTTCCTCTGCCTCATAGCCATATACTTCTCCCCGACAGCGAGCAGCGTCTTGTGCGCTTCTAGGAGCTGCGCGTGAGTGGATTCAGTCAGTTTCTGCAGCTGCAGCAGCTGCGCGTCTTTAGCACCGACGGCTTTGCAGCGCTCTTCGTTCATTTCGAGCAGAAATTTGTAACGCTTTGACAGCTCTTCGTACCTGAACATGTTTCCTAGCATTACAATCTTCGATCAATAATTACCTAGATAAGGTCACGAACAAAAACGAAGTAAAAATATGACATATGACACCGTTCTAGCGTCACTTTGCTATTGACTATTTTGATCTTATATAATTCTTAAACTGTTACAATAACGTGCAATTTTGCATGAAGTAAGAGCTCACTCTAAGTGCACCGTTATTTTTTCGACGCTCTGACCTACATCTACTTGTAATTATTGATCGAAGATGTAGCCTTACAAGCACGTCAACAATATTGTAAATATTGTTGACGTGCTTGTAAGGCTTAGGTATAGTGATCCCCGAGAGTTGTGATATAGTGGCGCGTATGTTACTTACTGGTATTGCAAGCACACAATGCTCATAGCCGACCACGATTCCGCAAAGACGACGTTGCCAAACATTTCAGTATCTAGAAAAATACCCAAGTGTCAGTACCTAAAGGTGAAAACGAGAAGGGTCAGTGGTAATTGATCACCTCTGCGTAAAGAATAATAGAATATCGCGATATCACCACCAGAGGGAGAAACGGCCGGATGTGTTGTTAGCCCGGGGGGCTAACAAATTCTAAGATAAGTAAAAGCATATTGTGATAGTAATTTCCCCGGGTGTTTCGCCTCCTTAAGGTATAAGGATCCTTCCACATACCTAGCTTATTACCTTGTTCACTTGGGCGAAGCTTCGGCATAGTATACCTCTGTCATTGTTATTTAGTCGAACCTCAGATTGACTATGAACCAAAGAATACCTACCGCAAACCTACTCGTACATAATTGCAATACGTAGTAGGTAAACCTGTGTCCGAGCATTTCTGCTGATCTTCCGTCTCACTCTCCCACCACTCCTTCGGTTTATGCGCATGCGAACTGCGGCATCGCATCAGCTGCTTCTCATAGCTCCTGGTCACCTTCAGGCTTTCTTGGAGGTCGAGCAAGATCTTACGGGCGTTTTGAAGACCATTGAGGAAGGATGATTGCTGTATGGTGTCTTGCTACAAATGGGAATGAACTTTGTGATTGTTGTCAATAAACAGATTGTCTACTGAAATAGTTTGCAAGGGTGGCCTCCACAAAAGTAGCGCTGTGTTATTCTCATGCTTGTCTCGGAACGTCTTTGTGGCGACCACTTGCTAACACTCTTTGAGCGCGTAGAGTGTAAGAATATTTGAAATATCTCAACCTATAGAAACAGTCGCAATCAGATAGAGTCCGCCTTTTTCTTTTTTCACTGTGCATATCTTGGTGGTGTGACTGATAACTTACTGGATAGTTGTTCACAGTTACGCTCTTCAGACTATCAGAATAAGTCTCATTATCTATTTGATAGCACTGCATCTGATTGAATAATCTGATAGAATCCAGTATATTTTGTTAGTAGCAAATTCTTGACTTTTATATTGACAAGTAGAGTCAAGAGAGCTGTGAATACATTAAAAATGTTGCTAGCGTTGTTGCTATTATTTGATAGTAGGGGAACACAAGAACACAATGGAGGCTGATGAAGGCATATACAGATAAAAAAAATCTTAGTGTTCACAGTACAGTACTTAGAAAAATACTGTAAATAGAGTACTTTCTACCTGTAATCCATGTCCAAAATGAGGACCAAAAAGGTATGAAGTAACATAAAAAAAAAAAATTGGAAAAAATACGTAGACACGACTGTATTTTCAAACGCTGTTGTAATATTTTTGATCAACTTGGCCCTTCCCGAAATATTTTAACCAATGTATGCGATGGGTATTATGTTGCATGGGTAGATACTTAAATGAAGAAAATGACAAAATTTTAAAACGGTTTATTCAACTACAACAAAAAGCATAACTTTTTATAACTAAATCAGTCTAAAAATATTCTATCTCCTGCAAAACTAACCAACTACGACTCAAATATTTCATTTTTATAAAGAATAAATCCAGCTACAACCTACTGAGTGCATTAGTATTTCATTGAATAACATTAACATGTCAGTTGTTCATGAAACTCATATCTTACTGCAATTCCATAACGTACATAATAGGTATTTCGAGGAAACTCGGAAGCATATTAACGATTATTAGGCCTGATTAGGTCTAACTATCAATGCTGATGTTATCACATTACCATTGCCTTGGTAGCCACGAGTAAAACATTATGCTCATATAATATACGCTTTGACAGACATGGATTGACAATAAATGGGCATGATATATAGAATCCCCAACCTCGCCCCGAATTCACACTAGTAAGATAAATTGTGCGAGTTACATTACACTGTCGCGCTCGATCGACGGCTTCTAATTTGTTCGCTTCACGGCGTCGCATTGTATTGTAATGCAACTAAAATTTTTGTTGCTGGTGTAAATTTGGGATTACTAGCGTTTATCGCAGAAAGAAAGCATAATGTCCCTTTCTAACAACTTTTATCAGAAAGTAATGCACGCTTTGTCGGCGTTAAGCGCGTGTGCTAGGATTTTAGGTGTGTTTTAGGGATTTTATTGTCTTTTTGAGGGTTTAGTGAAGTTTAATCTACCTAGCACAGATTGAAGACACTGACAAATGCTGTTCATTAGTTCATTACTTAGTGCCCAATTGTTCGAATTAAATTTACCTACATTTATCATGATTTTACGTACATCGCATTCTTCGCATTCAATCGTAGTGCTTCGATTGAGGATATTAAAAATTGAAGTTATTAATTTAACAATGGCAAATTCATTTCAAAAAATGAAATCTAGATGAACATGATGCGGATTTATCTACAATGGCGTTGATTTGCTTGAAAAAAGGTTTTACCCAATAGGATATGTCGGTAAGTATAACAATATACAGTTTGTATATTATAAAAAAAAATATCAGAATACCTTTCGTGGTCATGTCAAAACTAAAGACTGACCAATGATTTCATGTAGTATACAGGAGGACAATTCAACACTAAAAACCATGAAATAGCAAATTTGGATCAGTTTTTCAGTGTCCTATTTCATAAACAGTTCATAAACTGATCTTATAATTGATTCTAGTTTTAAGTAATTAGCAAATACATGCAGTTAAAACAAAATAAAACTTTTATTAAATGTACAAATTCGTAACAAAATTCATCTAATACAAAATGTGTCTGATTGCCTGTTATCGCCTTTTTAAAACTTTCTTATAGTAGGCCAAGTATAACTAGACTATTACTGTGATTTTTCGTGAGCTGCTTTCTAATCAATATTAAATTGTGAGTCCCGCGTAGAAAACAAATCCGCTTGTATAAAACATGGCATTACTTCGAATGAAGTAGAACGTTTTGGAAGACATTGATTCAGCTTCGATATACCCCAGTCATCAAAGCTATCGTTTTAAATTGGGATATATTTTTTCCTGTTCACTATAAAAATAATTAAAAATAAAATACGAACACTACGTCACGTAACAATAACAGTAACAATTTGATCAATCTTTGGTGTGTGGCGTAAAAAGCTAACATGACCGCAATAACATGAATACTGATCTGTAACAGTCATAAATATATTATGTGAATTATCATTCATAAATTTCTTAACCATCCTATTTTGTATGGAATACATTGCATGCATTTAGAAAAAGAAACAAGAACAACTGGTATTGGAGATAGAAAATACAGAAATAAACATATAAAACGATATCTATAATATTTCTAGAAAAAAAAGCTTAATTAGGAAAGCTGCAAGCATTGGGATGTACTAACTCTAGATCATACAATGTTGCTATTTGGCTCTATTTAGTGACTAAAACGCTGTGTGGAGGCACTTAATATTATAATAATTCTTAGTATATTTTTCGTAGGAATATTTGTCTTTTTAACGATCACTCGACTGATTGTGATTGCTATTAAAATTATGACCCGGTCCACGCGTAAATTTATTTGAATCGTTTTGACCTCTCAATACATTAGCTCTGTTACATTTTTCTTTCATCACAACTTCAAATATTTAAGTCATGATGACTTATGAAAGTGCAGTATTAATATTGACTACGACCAAATAAAAATGAAATAACGCATGGCCAAGGTCAAACAACTTTTATTGCCCTGTCATGTCGATAAGAGTTTGATTGGAGCAAAAATGATTTCGCTATTGATTAAGCGTATGTAACATAAATATTCGATGTGGTTTTAAAACTATTATAAAATTTAAACGGTCGTAAAATTATCTGTCTGTCACAAGATGCCAAAAATGCTACCAACTAACCTGTCTTGAAACTCTTGAAACAAAATGTATGAATTACATACATTCGAAACATGCATTTATATCATGTTTTTAGGCGCAGGTGTGGCCATTTTATTTGTTTCTTTTAGCTACCTTTTTTAACCTGAAGAAGAAACTTTAAGATTGAAATTGAAATAATTATTATTTGAATTATTCTGGAATTGAAATTAGCTTGCATGCGCAAAGTCGAACTTGTTCTTTCACAAGTATGAAAGAGAAGTAATTCATAATCATAACAGTTTATCAACAAAATACAAACATTTATACATTACAACAATCTTAACGAATATTGATTTACAAAAAAGGTCATCCATATAACATGTAACAAAATCGGGAGCTGTATTAATATCTACTGTTAAAATAGCTAGTACGCATGACCATATCAGATTTAGAATTTAATGTGAAACAGTTAAATTCGCGATTCTAGAAATAAGAAAAATAAAAGTTTCTAATTTTGTGTAGTAAAAAAATTACTTTTCAATGTAAAAGAGGAAGTAGGTACATAAAATGTTGCAATAAAAACAGTTACGATATTTATGAATGGCCCCTAGCAATGCCGGTCACAAATGATTTGAGCTTTTGGAAATTTTCACTTATGATAAGAAATAATGAGATCCACAATCAAGTATAGATTACTAAATCCAACAGACATTAAAAAAATATCAAAGTACACTATTTTTATTTCACACATACTTATTTTTTTCAATTAGGTACACTCTCACTTTCTCTCACCAATATTGAAATAAATTATACACAGCAAACAAAGTCGGATTTCAATTTATTAACATTTCAATCAATGTTAAAAATCCATTTATTCCAAAATTTTTGCTAGTGTCAAATTATGTTGTTCTTTTCGTGAGAGATATAACTTTTTATATTTTCTAATAGTTCATTGGCACCTTAACATCAATGTAATAATGATAGATGTGATTGTGAATGTAGTTCAGTTGAAGGCACAATTAACCAACTGACTTTTTAACATGATACTGAGAAAAATTAACTTTGGTTGAAAGGAAGGAATACATCATTTATGGTGTTTATTATGCATCCTGTTATAATTAACAATTTCTATCAGTTCCATCTTTTATGTTCACTTAGTTTCCTTGACTTTACTTTATGATGATATGAGTTTGTTATTAACCAATGAGGTGAAATGAAATAATTGAAAGTTCCTTTTCAGATCAAAATGGATCTTTAACCAAGTTGAGATTAACTTATGGACCTGCCATTGCATCTACATAATATTATCTTATGCTGTAAAAAATTTAATAAACTGTACATGATTGTGACTTACGCTATCATACTATGATGTTCCCATTTTTGCATCCACTCGCCGCATTTACAGGGAGTTGGTGATGTTTTGGAAGAGTCGCTTGCCCCACCATGTGTCTAGGTCGAAGGGCTTGAAGTCACGCAGCGCTGGGCTCGGGGTCTCGCTGTGGTAGAAGAGGCTGGAGGGAGGCAAAGGAGACGAGCTGTCTGAACCTGAAATCAAATATTTCAATTTTTATTTAAATTTAACATGTTAATCACATGTAATTTACCAATATGTTTTCAATGAACAATATTATGCAGACAAATGAGTTACTTAAGCATCCACCAAGGTTAGTGGATGTCTCTATGTGTGACAGTAAATCACTTCTTATATATTTAAAATGTTGTAATCTTTCTTAGATTAAGTTAATGGAAAACACATGGGGAACTTACCAGAGCTTGTAGGTGTTGAGGGCTCACTGTCACCATAGGCTGATTGTGTCCAAGCTGAAAACAGTAGGTAAAATAGAAAATTCTTCATAAACAGCAGTTGAAAACAATGGAACACAAAAATAATGAACTAATATCAACTTCACTCCTCTTTTAACATGAAATTATCACAAAACTCAATTATAGTGGAATAAACCTCACTTTACTACTTTTCCTTAAAAACAGAGAAATATCAACCCATAAATAGATCAATGACCTATATACTTTGTAATTAGATAACTTAAGAAAGCAGGTTGGAGACCTGGTGACCTGACACAGGGCTTTCCTAGTTCTGGTACTAGTCTCCAGACAGGTCTGTTATTTTAGTAATGTATTTGGGACTGTTATTTACTATTGATAGTTACCAGTGTTGCAGCCATTGAATATAATAAGGCTCAGTGTAATTAATAGTTATGTTTAACTCAATAACTCACTTTCACTTATAAACCTGATGATCTCTTCGTGTTGCGGTGTGATCACGTGTTGCTGTATTCTTTGGTGAACTGTCTTTTTACCATTTGAGTGAAATACTGGTTTGGGCATACTGAAAAAAATCCAACAAGAAACATGTTCTATACATACATCAGGTAGTCATATTAGATTCCTATAAGCTATATGTTTTAATAAGTTCACAGAAGTTAAAGCACTTGTTCTGTAATTTAAATTCAAATAAACATTGCACTTTCAGGTTATGTAAAAACACTGACGAAATCTTTGGTAACAACTAAACTTTGCTTGCCGAACCTGAACGATTACGTACTTGATAATTTCTCCATTGTCTGAATCAGAGGACTTCCTATTCTGCTCTTTACGGCTGTCTAATCTTTCCAAATTCTGTGAAAGACCTGTAAATGCAAAATATTAAAAATGACACCATCGTATGTCACAAGAACACCGCAATGCCGCCAGGGGCATAAATGTAGAAATCATTATTATTACCTCTTCGTGTTTTGGCTACGATTTTGCTGGGTCCTTTGGAGACTGTATACATTTTAAAATTTCACCCTCAAGTCAAAAAATAAACGAAAAAATCACGCACGAGTTATGAGACCAATCTTCAATGAAATGAAACTGAATGTTGCTATACAGATAAATACTTTATTTTGATAAATGGACTAGAAATTTCATAATCTGTAAATGTTAATAATACATTTACATTACTCAATGAGCTTAATTTTTAAATAAGTATTATTCTTTTAATAGCTATCTATTTTCAGCAGAAGTTTTAATATTTTTGTTGACAAAACAATGTTTTGGCGTTATATTTTTTAGGTACAGCAACACCGATTTGCGTTCTGTTACACGAATGAAGTGTTTCTGAGCGTAGTTAAGCGTTTTTCTGTGTGTTCCTTTGCCACTTGGATTGGAACATGATTGGAACATTTGAAGTATTTGAATAAAACTTTTATTCAGAAGACCAGTTTCATTTTCAAGGCTCTTATTCATAAATAAATACCCAACTGCAAACTTTTATTTCTATTATGCCCGTTCTTTTACTTGCGTGTAGCTCAGGTATTGTTTTAGGGAAAACGAGCAAGCGGGTCACATGATGGTAAGCAAACACCACTACCCTTTGACACAATACAATAAGTATCTGAAAATCGTGGGTTTTGTCTCTAGGTAGCATAAGTAAGTAGGTAAGTAACTAGGTACGTATACTTATGCGAAAAATACATGATATTTTGTAGGGAAATACTAGGTTGCCACAAACCGGCGATTCCTTAATCTGAGGAAATAATGAACGACTCACATCGTAAATTCAATTTACTGTCAGACATTGACTGAAAGAACATTTTTTCCTTGTAGGTAGGTAAGTACAATAAGGAAATCTTCCGCTTTCTACAGAATGATCGGAAATCAAAGTGGAAGTTACCTACCTGATTTCCATTACAGAATTATAATATCGATAAACTACTAAACCGTATGTCACGCAATGCTGTCAATGCGATTCGTTTTATAGGTAGGTACCTATCAACCGCGAATCTTTTATTTTCAGTGTTCTTAGCACGGTAGGTTTTGCTACCTATTTAGGTACTTACCTCTATCTAGGTATTTACAGCTCGCGTTCACCTATATTTATGTAAGTATAGGTAGCTAACCCGTCTGCGTACGGGGTAGCTAGGTAAGTGCAAATTAGCGCAGGTACAGTACGCGTCAAACTTAAATGCGCCTCGGAAATTGTTAAGGCCATGAAGCGGGGGGGGGGGTGAAGTGGTCCCGCTCCAACATTCCTGTTAATCTCTGTGTGTCTCGCTTCCCCTTCAAAGTGACTCACTCTTTATGTGGCAGTGTATTTATTTGGGTCCTGATTACTTTTTTCAATACCTAGGTACTTAAATAAAATTTTCAAGGACTCTATGACTAATTAACTCCAAAAAACATACTTAACAAACTTTATGCAATTCGTGAACGGTTATTATGTTAAGGTCACCAAAATGTATACACCATTGAGTCCCAAAAATATGTATACAGGCAGACCATAATTCTTATTACTGCGAGGGTAAGGCTGAAATACTGTATGCATATTTTTGCAACTTTGCGCGGATCCATGCCTTTGATTTTTACTGTACCTACCTACACCCCTAAGGACGACCGAATAGCCTAGTGGTTAGAGACCCTGACTATGAAGCTTGAGGTCCCGGGTTCAAATCCCGGTCGGGGCACATGTTTGTATGATGAATATGAATGCTTGTTCTCGGGTCTTGGATGTTTAATATGTATATAAGTATGTATTTATCTATTGTATAAGTATGTTTATCCGTTGTCTAGTAGCCATAGTACAGGCTTTGCCTAGTTCATTTGGGACTAGGTCAATTGGTGTCAAATTGTCCCGTGGTATTTATTTTATTTATTTAAGTATGTACCTGGGTACACAATATGGCGTCATACATAGGTACATAATATTTTGTAGAGTCAATGTCATTGCGAGCACACAACACAGAATATCTACTAGTACAGCAACAAAAGCCTATTACCATTCCTCAAAGCAGTGTTGAACTTTCGCTATTGTTGACGCCTTGCGCTAACTTTCACTGCTGTAAAATTGTAAATGCATAAAGGCCCGGCCACGACCCCACGACTAATAATGCGCTTTTACGATTTCTCTGTTCACTCCATTGTCGATACCTACACTCACTATACAGCTCACAGCGGAGCCATACGACACAGGATGGCATCTGGTCGGGCGCGGGTCGTGTCGGGCCTGTTCATATATTTCCGCCCGACCCCGCGCCAGCATTCTGTGTTGTTTCGTCATAAAACAATAGACCCGCCGCACTCCCGACTCGACCCGCTCCCGACCCTCTAATCATCCTGTGAGTGTATTGGAGTAATAGGTACACTTGTGGGGAGGACCAATGGGATAGGACCACAATATAGAGATCCCTACCTAGGCAGCATGTTATACCTGAAGGTCGAAGTCCAAAAAAAAGGGAGTTGGAAGTTTTTATGCAACCGGATTTAGAAACTGCGTCACCGTCAGCGTGATTGGTAACATACCTTGAAGTTATTATATTCGATGACTAGATGGCGCTGGGAGTCGCTATAAGTTCTCCTACTGGATGACAGATGGCGCTAGAGTCGCATTACACACTATTAGAAAATCGTTCGTCGCACCGCTTGTCGTGTAGTTAGTAAGTTGGCCACAAGTAGACCATTTTCAGTTGTTTTGCCATTTAGATTTATAATGCCCCAGCCTGGAGTCAAAGTCAGAGGTAGCCTATATGCATATTTCGAACGGGATATTGACCGCGATACCTCACTAGGTTTTATGAGCTCCCGAACCAAACGCAACCAAATCATTTAAAACTGTTATAACTAATTCTCATTAAAATTCGTGAAATCAAAACAACATATTTTCAAAAATTTCGTCGTGTGTTTGAAAGCGTGTAGAGAGTTTGTAGCTACCCACACTAGGAAACTTTATAAAACTGGTTTATACACTAACCTAGGCTAAAATTCTTTTTACAACATAGTTGCGCCTGCGCCTTAGGACAAAACTTTCACACGCGCATTACAGAATTCTAATCTACCAGTAGAGGTCGTTGCCCCGGTCTGGCTCAATCTGGTAAAAGTTAGGTTCAATTGTTATTACGCTGTCTGCAATTCAGCTTATAAACGTGATGAATGAGACCCTTAACGGTTTACAATGGGTTCGAATAGGGCAAGGCTGGGGTCAAATTGACGTTTATAAATCATCATCATTATCATGTCAGCCGAAAGACGTCCACTGCTAGTTGGACATAGGCCTCCCCAAGGCTCTCCACTCAGACCGGTCTTGTGCTTTCCGCATCCACCGTGATGTTTCTACTCATTCTTAACTTTATTAGTAAGATAGTAAAAGCTAAGCAGATGTCGATGTAAATAGCTCATGGCTTGAATTCAATTTCACACTTTAATTCCCTTCCAAAAACTCAGCCCCCTTAAAATTTTAACTTCGTATAGTGCCGTACCGCTCAAGCTAATATTATTTAATACGTGAGTGAGCGGGACGACACGATACGAATTTCGATTTTCGAATTTCTTGGTAGTCCCGCAGAGCTGCGAGCCCTCTTACCGCTTGAGAATCGGTATTGGTATAGGTCAATTAGATGATGAAATCCATTCAGCTGCCATTGTTTACATCATGATCACATGGATCACATTGTGATGATGATTCGCAAAGTTATCCAGCATTCAAAGTTATCATCGAAGGACTATTCAAAAAAACATCTTTTGTTCATTGTTTTCTTCGTAGTTAAAAATTAATGCAATTCACCGTGGACACTTCAACAATGGTGATCGCGCCATGGTGCTCCCACGGTGGTAACGGGACCGGCGATAATGGGGCCAGATAAGGGCTCAACGGGATACCTTAGCGCCACGCCGCCGGCGCTTAAGTGCTAGAACTGTTTGTTATTACCTGTGTAGGATCACAACACAAATAAGTAGATACCTAACTGTACAGTCATTTCTTGACAAAAAGTAAGTAGCTTTTGCAACGCACGTGCTCGCCAAATGCTATTTTACGTTGCATTTCAGTATGGTCACAGAATGGTTAGTCTTTTCCCCACATGTGCGTAAAAAGGTATTCATGCAACTTTTCTGTTCACTTGCGGATGCGTGCGGAAAAATATACTAACTTTCTATGAATATGTTGTCACTATCCTCTCTTAATGCATTATAAAACGTTGTATGACATTCTATGCCAGTATATGGAGCAAACCGTACAGTTTAAAGTACGGCGGACTACCATTTCGAAATTTGAAAGTCATGAGAACAAGCTCTAAGTAATAAGAGGCATTAGTCTAAGCTCTACTTACCTATTCATTGGCGATTCAACTAACAATCCCTTTACCATTGCAGAGGTGTCTTATCTAATATGCAACCTAAACCCACGGCCTATAATCCATACTCGTACCTAATGAAGCAACAGAGGGTCGAGCACGACTTTTCGAATCCTGCGTAACGTTACGGTTATCGAGAAACCACATACAAAATTTTAGTTCCAAATACGCTCACGGGCGGGCGCTGTTCTAAACGTCATACAAACTCGATAACGTTTAATATTCGATTTTACGTGACGCAGGTTTCGAATATTCGTACTCGGGAGTTAGGACCGCGATACTGGAAGCCCCCACTGCGAGCGCTATGTCCTTGCTGAGAGTGCTGAGGGATCACAGGACGGCATCATCCTCATTATACCTACGTAAATCATAAGTCAGTACATATCCCTTTCTAATAGGTTAGCGTATGCAGAAAGGATGAAATGAATGCTTTACGTCTACGATAGTTAAACGCTACGCTACAGTAGGTCAAACATAAATATGGCTACGGATTTGGGAAGAATGAAGCTGAACCAACTTGTTAAGAAAATATTGTTACTAAAATTTGTCGAACGAAACTCACGTGGTAAACAAACTCGAATTTACTGGTAATTGACATGAAAATGCATAACAGTCGTGTAAAGTTACAATTGAATATAAGTTGAAGGATATGACGGACATAATTATGTTTCATTATGCGTGTTTATTTTGTGACGGGATGCTTTAAAATTTCATTGAATTCCAATTACATCAAGCTTGATTCTATCGAAGTAAATGGAATCCGTGGAATCATAGCAATGGAAGTTGCGACATTTTTACGTTATTTAAGCAATTAGGTACTTGTTTAATTGCTCCAATTAGTATCATCTAAATATGATATTGAATATTGTGAAATGAGACACACATTTAATAATGTTGCCAGTTTGCCATTTTAGTAATGAGTGTAAACTAAAAAGCGGACTAGTAAGAAATAATGATTTTAATTTATAATATATTATGATAATAATTTATTGAACTACGCTTTAATTAAGTATGTTCTTAAAAATATCGCAACTTCGATTGCTATGATTCCACGGATTCCATTTACTTCGATAGAATCAAGCTTGATGCATTGGAATTCAATGAAATTTTAAAGCATCCCGTCACAAAACAAACACGCATAATGAAACATAATTATGTCCGTCATATCCTTCAACTTATATTCAATTGTAACTTTACACGACTGTTATGCATTTTCGTGTAAACTAAATATTTTTCATCACCCAGTTGAACAAAAAAAAATTTTTTTTGTCTGAATGTTAATCAGACGTAATAAGCTAAAGATAAATAAATTATATCTCAGTCTGAAATTGGATTTTATGAAATAGGAAACATTATTTTATTATTTCGATGAGTCAGAATAATCAGAATAGCAATTCAGGCAAGTACATGTCGCACAATTTTCATCATGGAAGCATTTTTAGGGTGCCCAGAGCAACTGTTTTTATTTTGGGCAGTTTTTTATTATAGCTTCGGCGACTTTTTGAAGTTAATTCCTGGGAAGTAGTATCCCTCTTTGTCTTCCTTTTGTAAACTCTCATCCTGATAATAAGACAAATAATAATCATAATTATATGGGGTTAGTTGTGCCGGCACAATGTACCCCAAATCACGGGCTCTTTTAACCCCGTTAGTAACACTATTACCTACAGTTCGATTTTTAAAAACATGTTGAAAATAGCGTTATTGTTCATTGTCTTCTCAATTCTGTATTAAACCGTTAACATTTTGTTAAAACACTTCAAAACTATAGCTTTCAAAATGGAAGAAATAGACCAAAAAGTATATGCACGAAAATATTTACCTATGTGGCACCGGTAAGGCACGTGGCTGCGAGTTACTCAGACCTCGGCGCTGGCGCAATTAAAATAACTGCAGACTGTGCGCGTGGGTAAAACATTTCTCGACACAACAACAGAACGTATTTATCTCTTTTTCTCTTTGAGATAAGGCACAACCTACCCCCGGCACTTTGAACCCCGCCTTCCCCTACCTTATTCTTGTATAACGTTTTCATTGAATCCTAAGGCCAGTGGCCACCGAAAGCAGCAAGAAAGAATTCCGTGGACTGAAAAAAGAACTTAATATTTTAAATGCGAATTGCGTGTTTGTTCTTTTTTTATGTTGCTACGAAGCAACGCATCGTCGATGCTACTTGCCTATTTTAATCCCAGTAAATATGGAAAGATTCGTTAAATGCAAAGTGCCTAAGAATAATTATGACAACCAAACCACGTGGATTGGCTGTGCTTTGGAAAAGTAAGTACTTAGATACTTGCAACAATTTTTTTGAGAGCGAATTTCAACCAAGATGTCCTCTCTTTGGGTGTACTTATCCAATTATGTGTGGGTGAGGTAGGCTAATTAAAACTTCTATAACAGATTTATGTACTTACTTACCCGTAAGGCAGTTACAGCATCGCAGGGCACACTGGCGAGCAGTTTACAAACACGGCCGCCGTGTCCGGTCAAGATAATCTTAACGATCTGATTTTCATTTTTTTAGTTAGCTTATCTTAGGTTTGCGTATGACAACAATTACGCCTGATGGTAAACGAAGATGTGGTCTAAGATGCAGCACCCTTGCCTAGTAAATGCTCTCAAAGCTTCTAGTGTCATACGTCTATACATAAGAATACTTAAGTTAACCGCCAATCCTACAATTTTAGTTACTCGTGATTGATTATTGTATCAGTCACAACACTAACAGGCGTTCCCAAGATGTTTTGTTTTGGCCTAATAGTGACGAATTTAATAAATATAAAATCCAACAAATTTGCTATCTGTAGATGGCCCATCGCCCTCCCATCGACAGATAGTAAGCAGAGACTGGGTTACCTACCGACATTAAGTTTATTGAGACGGCCAAATTGAAGATAGATAGATGTTTTTATCGTCGGCAGATCAAAACAAGATTGATTGAATATTAGGAACTGCTGTGAATAAACAAACTCAAACTACCTATTTAAAATAAAATTTTAACAAAGATGAAAGCGATCTTAGTGATAGTTTAGAATTAGGGTGTCCCATTTTTGTGCAACCGAAGCGGATTTTGGCCTCTTCTACCATTGACGTCACAAGGGAAGGGCTATTCGTGTATTCTAACTATTAATAAAATCGAACTGTGCTGCTCTCAACGCACACTAGGGATATCGATGTTTTTACGACCATTATCATCATTTAAAGATAAATATGAGAGCACAACAAGCTCAAGTCGTGTGTCATTGTAACGGGGTCAATTAGTTACGCCTTCCTTTTGTCTCGTGATAATTATTTTCGCTACCCAAGAGAACGCTTTTGTGTCGGTGAGTATATTATTTGTGATTACTGTTAAACTGACATTTCAAATATCCTAGACCTTTACAGATAGTCATTTTATAACGTTATCTTCATTTTGGTTGAATAGACGCTGCGCTACAAAGCTTGTGTATATATTCGTCCAAGGATGCAATGAAGTTGGTTGATTGTTGCACGACTGACGGTATAATGTAGCAGCCACCGAGGTGCAGCAGACGCAGATGGATCTCCCGCCAAATCGCTTAGTTGGGGCGCTCGCTCGAACCGTTCAGTCGGCCAATCAAAACAGCCCGTGCTCTACGCTCGCACGCGCGCGCGCCTTTATCAAAAAAGCGATAATGCTTCCGAAGCGGAGGCGTTCGCTAAACAATAATAAAATTACTTAAATTCATCCATATAAGAGCGGCCAGTCATAACACTGGCAACCTCCGCGCCGCGAACACATCCTTTGTGCGTTTCGCGAAAAAAGAAAAAAAGTTCTGAATTTAAATAAAAAAACAACAAAATCAGCGATCCGGTTTCGTTGCTTCCCGCGTTTTAAAACAACGAAATAGCGTTTGGTTTCGGGAATAATAAACTTTTATAACTTTGTAAACGATCGTTGTTTGTTTAAATATGATAAGATGCGGATCTTTGATGTTTGATAAATTGATTATCAGTAGGTACTTGCATTTCTAAAAGTGTCAAATAAAAGTGCTCGTATTAGTGGTCGGCGCCTAGCGTCAATTGACCGCGTTTTTACGATTGAAAGTGAAGTTATGTGCTACTAAAGTAGTCGTTAAAAATAACAATAATAGTAAATTTATCCACGGTTAAGTATTAGTTCCTTCACCTTCAATTAGCCCAGATTCCGGCTTATTACCTTACAAGCAGTAAGTGGGTTTACGATAGGTACATTTTTTGTTATGTTAAGAACTTTATTGTATGCATTTTTAAGACATAACGAATATTTGCATGTTTATTTATTATGCATATAACTAGGTACTTACCTTATTTTAAAAACACGTAGGTAGGTATGTTATTCTTTCTGATTTTTATTGTTTTTTTTCGTAGATCATAAATAAGTTCAAGCGGCTCTATTGTGTACAAGAGCGCGGGGCGCACTGTGCATGTGTTTGTTATAAGTTCAGATTCAATTATCTTATTAGAAATATTTAATACAAATATTAGCTATTGAATGGGGGCAGTAAATAAACAGGTTTCAGTCAATTATATCAATATCTGTTTAAGTATGACCGATTTAAAAAAAAGAGCTTCCTTCTCAATTAGTTTTAAACTTTTTACAACTTAATTGTTTTAAATTAATTAATAGTAATACTTATTTTTAATTGCGATGACCTATATCTGATTAGCAGATATAAACATTTGATAATTATTTTTTAATTACTATGACGACAAGGTCTATTAACTTGATTTTGACCGCACATTAATAAAATCGATAAAGAAATTTACGATGTTGACTATCGCCGTTGTATTTTTTGTTGACTTTGCTATATAGGTAATTTGAATTGTTTGCGGCGTATGAGTTAACTGATGCTATGACCAATTAGTGTGGTGAGTTAGTGTTGCCACAATGCAACAGTTACTCCGTTATCAAGCAGGGCGAGAAATGGGTCACAATAGCTAAAGTCAATCAGCGATATTGTTCCGGCAGCAGAGTAGTGTAAGAACGCCGTAGGTATAAGTATGTACTTAGTTGTAAATGCGTAACATAATGTACGAACATTATTTATTATTTACAAAGTAGTTTTTCGACCAATTTGATCACGATCAAGACGAAGTTAACATTTTGCTGTACCTTCATTATAATTATCTACCTACTAGCGAGTAAACGAGTGTACAATATCAACCGGGATACAATAAGCCTAAATAATGGACTAAATGGTGTATTTCCCGTCAAATAACAGTAAAAATCATTTTATGGTTGTGATGTTCATTTGCTCCAAACCATCAAATGCTACAATTTTATTTTAATAGTTACTACGGTAGTAGGTATACGCCAAATTATAAAACAATTACTTTTCATTTTCAAGGATTTTCATATTATTTTAAAGCGTTTTGCACTTAGTCATTACTGTTAGTATGTGGCTAATCAGAACATTCAATCTAAAGCGACCTAAGAGCTCCATGTGGATAAAATTATATTTGATTAAATTTTGAGTCCAATACCCATTAACGTACACTACTTACGTATCAGTGCTCCTAGATGACTATATTATACTAAAGAGCCTAGCAAAATTCAAATATTAACATGTAACCACACGGACGTAGACGGAAGAGATCGGTGGATTTTCTGTTCTCAATTGTCTGTGTGGGAGATTTGTTAAAGGATTAGTAGATAGTTATTTCCATAACTTGAAGTACCTAACTCAGTGCAGTCCTTGGCCCGAAGTGTCTCTCAGTTTAACTAAACCGCAAGAGTCATAAAATGTTAAAATATTTGCTTAGTTTCGTAGAAATCAGCAAAGTTACTAATGCCGGAAATATGTCTATAGATAGTAAGTAAACAACTTTAGTTGGCTATCTACGAAACCGCAAAAAATCAGCTTTTTTAACATAGAGAACCAGAGAGCCACTATGCTTACTGCAGATCTGATAAACTGTTCATGCATTTCAAAGTAAGTAGATAAAATAGAATTTCTTGTTTTTCAGTCAATTCCGCCATGCCGTTCTTGATTTGGCTTGCTCAGCTAAAGCGTCACCAAAGCAAAGCTCAACTCATCTGTAGATGTAATGTAACTCTTTGTGGTAATGATGAGTGAAATAGATTGAGACAGGTAATGACCGGAATGATTGAATTTATTTAGAACACAACCTAAACTGTCGTTCACAAGAGATCGCGTGTGGGAAGCAAACCCAAGTTCCGTCAACAGTCCCCTCCGCAATTGTCGTGTTCCGTTCGCGTACAGCACGCCACGACATGTATTAAACATACGACACGACACGCATTATGCTGCATTGCTGTATAATTGTTGTGACCGCATGGAAGCGGATGGCGGTTGCGGAAATCGTAACCGTGACCAATTCAATTGGAAACGTCAAAGGCTTAACGGTTTGAAAGTTTATTGGTCAGTAACACACCGGCTGCTTCGAATCAAGGTCAAGTCGTGTGGATCCAATATTAATAATGACATTATAATAATTTTATTAAATAAAAACAATCAATCACAAAAAATAATTAATTAATTAATTATTATTATTAATTAATTAGAGGCCCGACGGTCTGACACTGGTTCCTTGGCGGATGGGCTGGCCTTTGGTATGGGACGCCACTTGTGTGGATACCCTCGCACCGACCCACCTTTCAAGGACCCAAAATGTTGCTGGCTCTGCCGCGGCCTCAGCAGAAGACCTTAAACGCCGCGAATATAGCTCGAATATAGGGTCGAAACTCTGGGGCCTTGCGCGGGGGCATAGCGCGCGCCATTTATATAAAGATCTCTCGGCGCGTCTTATGGAGGCCTCCCATGACCAGAGCGCTGGCCAATACTTCGCTCAGCGAATCAGCATTGCCATACAACGTGGCAATGCTGCCAGCCTTCTGGGCACTCTTCCCATTGGCGGCGATCTGGGAGAGATTTTTTACCTTCAGTTTAGCTTTAGTTAGTATTTAGTATTTAAAATTATAGTTTTAAGTTTTATAATGTACATTATCGTTATTGTTGTTTTTGTTTGTTTTGTTGTAATAAAATAAGTTATTAATTAATTATATTAATAACCTACAATTTCAGTATGCTTAAATGGTAATGTCAGGTACCGTATAACTTAATAGTCGCGTGCAATCAATGTGTGCAACACAGAGATTAATTTGAAGTTTCAAGCTTTTAATAGGTACTTCTCTTATTTCAAGGCGAACAAGTTATATTGTGCAGAAATCTTTGCTGGATCTTCATATCTGCCGCACTTTGTAGATGTTGGTCTACATAAAACATTCTCATTCGTATTATCCAAATTAGAAGAACTACTTACATAAATTCGAGTCACTTTCAACGAATCCAATCCATCAAAAACACACATGCAAGATTGCAAGTTAGTAAAACAGTAACAATAGGGATTTATAGAACCTCTCCCTTTTTCAAAAGCCATTTTAAAAAACTTGTGTTAACTTACTAGTTGGAACTTTGGCTTTTTAGGGTTCCGTACCTCAAAGGAAAAACGGAACCCTTATAGGATCACTTTGTTGTCCGTCTGTCTGTCTGTCTGTCGAGACCCTTTTTCTCTGGACCGCGAGGAGGTAGGATGCTGAAATTAATACCAAATACTCAAACCTGCGGTCCCTTGAAGCTGTGAAAAAATCAAGCATCTACGTCAACGCAATCAAAAGATACAGTTTTGAAAACCTAAAGGGTACTTCCAAATGTCCTAGAAACTTGAAATTTGGTATGAAGGTAGCTCTTATAGTACGACCACTCAGAAAAGTTTCAAAATCTTAAATTTTTATGTCTGTCTCTAGATTTCGAGGACCAATATAAGTTGACCCCACACCACGCTTTTTCCCCTCACTTCTTAAAACACTGGGGTAAAGCGTTAAAATCTTTCTACGGAACCCTCGTGCGCGAGTCCGACTCGCACTTGGCCGGTTTTTTTAAACATGAAATTTATCGTGTCAGTCAAATTATTGCCATAGAAGTTGAACATGAGTATAGAAGAAATAAAAATAGTTAATAAAAAAACCAACATATTCAGCTCAAATGTGTTTTGAGCTTAAAAAGGTACCATTCAATAAGACACTGTGATCCGGAGTCACGGTAGGTACATACTTGCTGACTTTATTTTGATTTCAAAAATCTGCTTTTGCGTACGATGCGTGTGCGTAAGGCCTAGTTCGCACCTACGATTTTGCCCAAAACTATAGACCACCGCACTCTTATGTAGGTACAGGAGGATTATCTTCGCGAAATCGTTTGTCACATAACAGTCGCAGTGGTCCTCCCTTAGTCACATCAATTTAAGTTCTGGTTCACAAGGCAACTAGAAGATGTGAGTTGTCTCTACATAAATTAGGTAACTATGCAACATCCACGCTAAACAGGATTCACGGGGGTGGAAGCGTAACGAATTGTTTGTGGAGGTGTGCGACCCAGACATACCCATGACTTTGCGTCATTTCATGACTCAAGCAATTCAAAAATATGAAACTTTTCTGTCGTGGCTGATAGGCGATTCCGATGATCGACACTAAAACCAAGATTCTATTGAAATTGTAAGAGAATAAAATAATTTCCGGTAATACTTAGTTTTCTTAAATATCACTCTCGCAAACAGACAAACGTTTTTTAGCTATTGAGCAGATCGGTAATTGCAGCCAGTTAACAATAATCCTTGATCGACTATAATCTCCTACTTCCAATATTCCCCAAGGTACTAACAACACGGTTGAATGAAAATGCCACTATGTACTCCTAGGCTGCAGCCTAATCTCAGCCTGGTAAAAACCTTTTATTATAGATACATTATGCATTCTACGGCAAAAAATAAGGCACAGACATGATATCTGCAACGTCATTAGATGTTTATTAAGATCTAATAAGACGTCATTTTCCTGCGATAATATCTGAAATTACTGTTCTCCACCCTTGTAAGCACCTTGACTCTTGACCTGTGTATAATCTTGGAATAGTTACCATCATTGTACCTACATTGTACATTTGTACAGTATAATTTACGATCGTATGTACCCTGTACCTAATGTTGTATGAGTAGTACCTTCTGCAACACCAGTCAAATCCATGACTCCGCGATTTACCTACTTGCGCGTTTTATTCTACAGCGATGGTCATGGTATAGCGAACAAAGCTCCAATTTTGCGCTCAATTTAGCATGCACCTTCGCACCTTAAACCTACAGTATTACTTATAATTATTTTGCCGTCTTAATGTACATGCTTGTGTGTACAAATAAAAATGCGTGCAAAGAAGATTAACTCGGGTGTGTATCTAGACCTGACACTGCGAAGCGTTAACATTATATTCATTAAGATTTCTCGGATTGGTATAATTTTATTTTTATAGCAAGATATTTATTAAACGTTAAATCTGCAGGTGATGGCGAGTCGTTGGGCACTGCTAGCGCTCCTGGCACAGCTAGTTCGGTGCAACGAGAACAGCCTTAGCGTTGACAATACACCGTTCAGTTTGCTTGAGTAAGTTTAAGTTATACTTAGTTATACCTAGTGAAATAACCGGATCATTCACGTATATACTTAAGTCGAATTTAACCCAATATGTTTCGGAGTAATTCGTAGTCTTTGAGAGCGCACGACTCGGCGGCAGTGAAACGCACTGCGCGCCAAAACTGCTCGCGCGACTACTAGGTAGGTACTAGCTTAGACTTACACATATTACGTGAGTGGTCCATTTATTTTCCTGGGATTGAGTCTTACGGAAGTTTCAGGTTACATGTAAGTTACAGATGTTGTCAAGATTGAGGATTGAACTAACTTGAACGAATAAGGGGGTAGATTGCCCGTGACCACGAGGCCAAGAGTTCGATACGGTGCGGCGTGGGATTTTTCAGTAGTTTCATTCTAATATAATAATAATGCTTATAATAATAGTAATATGCATATAGGTAAATTAAAAAAATCCAGACTGACCGACTGACGCCGTCGATCAACGCCCAGCCCAAACCCTGGACCTAGAAAGCTGAAATTTGGCATAGTGGTTTATTTTATAAAGTACACAGGGATAAGGCGACATTTTTCAAAATTCTATCCTTAGGGGGTGAAAACAGGAATGGAAGTTTATGTGGGAAAACGTTACTTTTAAACTTACGATCATGAAACTTAGTGAATATAAGTATTTTTCAAAAGAAGTAAATGAACCTATTTCACAATTTTTGAAAATTTCAACCGAAAGTTGGTGCAAAAAGGAGGTGGAAGTTTGTACAAGAAAAACATTTTTTACACGACTGCCCAAAGAAAAAGAGTGTAAGTATTTATTTTCAGGGTTCATGTAATTTGTTACGAACACAAAACTTAGACACGGGATATAGGGGTCTATATTATATTTCTCCCATACTGTTGAAAATCTTAATGAATGCTTGTCATCAATATTTTTTCTCTGCAACTATTAATCGTTCAGAAGCTAGTAATACTGTTAGGTAATCGCGTAAAAATATTCATTTATTCATTTTATTGTTACTGTGTTGTCATTATTGTTAAGTTGATCCAGAAATTTTCTAATCCTCCCTGCATATTGTAATCTCTGTTTTATAACACGCTTCGATAATTATAATTACCTCCTGAGCGGATAAAATCACGCGTAATTATTTGATTAACTCCGACGTTGGTGACGGTTATTTTTTTCTTGTGATTGTAATCGAACGACATTGGTACGGTCAGTCTCAGAAGTAGCTGAACATTTCAATACCTTGTCTGTGTCACCTACACATTATGTGACACATTTCAAACTTTTTTAACAGTAGGTATATTAGGTTATTGTGACAAAGTGCTAAAGTGTTCGGCTACTTCTGGGGCTGACTGTACTATCGAACAAATTGGTTACTAAAAACTAAAAAACAATTACTTTGCTCACCCGCGACCACTAATGACAAATAGTTATATCTGTGCGGCAAATGTATGTTTCCATGCAACACCTCCACCTCCACTGCTACACGAATCAACACATGCCACACAGACCCAACTATCACCACCACCACTATACTAAACGCTGACGCGTTTCGGCACTCTCCACGAGGCCATTTACGAAGCACAACAACAACCGCTCAACATGCCACCACTTCCACTACTGACATATGTAAACCATGTACTCAACTTAGTTAATGACAAAACCAACGTACCCACTAATATTTTATAAATTCCAAACTACCCTTTTATGTAAGTCCTAAACTACCCTTTTTTAAGAAATGAATTCCAAACTACCCTTTTTATTTTTATTTTTAATCTACGCCAGGTACCCCGTTATTTTTAACCGAGTACGGTAAAAAGAGAAGTCATGTTCTCATTATTACTATGACACTTTATTAAAATTAGAACCAAGTCGTAACAAAGGCGAAGAAACCAAATTAACTTGTTCATTAATAATAGACCCCATGTTGTTGTACCTAATAATTTCCAATTGTTCTAAAACCGATAGCCGCAAACCCTTATCACAATAATGTAAAATTTCGTACGTATCTGAGTCTAACAACGAATGATTCGTTTCTAATAAGTGCTTGGCAAAGTTTGATTTCTCTGGATGATCATGCCTATATGACGAGACATGCTCTTTAAATCTAGTATCAAAGCTTCGACCGGTTTGTCCAATGTATACTTGACTACAGTCGCCACAAGTGAGTTTATATACGCCCGACCTGTTCCCTTTATCCACCTTTTCTTTGTTATTACAAAGTCTAGAACGTAAAGAATTAGTAGTCTTAAAGGCAACATTGATGTTATTTGATTTTAAAATATTATAAATCTTGTCAGACAACCGGCCAACATAAGTAATACTAGATCTAAATTTGTTAGTAGGCTGAGATGGCAACGCAGAGTAAAGCATGCTATTCACTATCCGTCCCTGCTTCTTTTGAACCAGACTATTAACCATTGCTGTACTATAACCATTTGTTGTTGCTATCTGATATATAGTATGTAACTCAGAATCATAATGCTCTTTCGAAAGAGGTACAGTTAGTAGTCTATGTACATAACAATGGAAAGCAGCCAGTTTATGCTGCCATGGGTGAGTAGAATTTGCAGGTATGACAGTATCTGTGTACGTAGGCTTACGGTAAATTTGAAACTGGTGCCTATTATTTGCTGTAGGTCGTCGGCGGCCCGAAGTCGAGTGAAAACGGCAGTGTGAGGTCTTCTGCTATTATGGAAAAGATATTGTTTTAAGATTCATTGACGAATTCGCTACTTCGTGCCAATGCATCGATAGAATTTGGGTGGTCATCAATCCTAAAACAGATATAATAGAGTATAGTTACTCTAAACTACCTATATAAAAACCTGTTCTAATCTTAGAGGTTTGTGAGTTAATAGAATTAGTAACTTTATGCATGAAACAAAATTATTTCAGATTTAATGGTCAATATTATTTGCAGAGTGATGGTTTAGCAATGGGGTCACCTCTTAGTCCTTTAATGGCTGACGTTTTTATGGATAACTTTGAAAAACAATATATAGTGGGGAACAGCAATTTAGTATATTATTATAGGTATGTTGATGATTTAATTTTATGTTGGAAGGGGAGTATGAGGCAGCTAGATTTGTTTATTAGTGCTCTCAATAACAAACATCCAAAAATAAAGTTCAAACGAGAATTAGAGGAAAATCGTTCATTAAATTTTCTGGATTTAACTATTACAAGAGTAAATAATAGGCACCAGTTTCAAATTTACCGTAAGCCTACGTACACAGATACTGTCATACCTGCAAATTCTACTCACCCATGGCAGCATAAACTGGCTGCTTTCCATTGTTATGTACATAGACTACTAACTGTACCTCTTTCGAAAGAGCATTATGATTCTGAGTTACATACTATATATCAGATAGCAACAACAAATGGTTATAGTACAGCAATGGTTAATAGTCTGGTTCAAAAGAAGCAGGGACGGATAGTGAATAGCATGCTTTACTCTGCGTTGCCATCTCAGCCTACTAACAAATTTAGATCTAGTATTACTTATGTTGGCCGGTTGTCTGACAAGATTTATAATATTTTAAAATCAAATAACATCAATGTTGCCTTTAAGACTACTAATTCTTTACGTTCTAGACTTTGTAATAACAAAGAAAAGGTGGATAAAGGGAACAGGTCGGGCGTATATAAACTCACTTGTGGCGACTGTAGTCAAGTATACATTGGACAAACCGGTCGAAGCTTTGATACTAGATTTAAAGAGCATGTCTCGTCATATAGGCATGATCATCCAGAGAAATCAAACTTTGCCAAGCATTTATTAGAAACGAATCATTCGTTGTTAGACTCAGATACGTACGAAATTTTACATTATTGTGATAAGGGTTTGCGGCTATCGGTTTTAGAACAATTGGAAATTATTAGGTACAACAACATGGGGTCTATTATTAATGAACAAGTTAATTTGGTTTCTTCGCCTTTGTTACGACTTGGTTCTAATTTTAATAATGTGTCATAGTAATAATGAGAACATGACTTCTCTTTTTACCGTACTCGGTTAAAAATAACGGGGTACCTGGCGTAGATTAAAAATAAAAATAAAAAGGGTAGTTTGGAATTCATTTCTTAAAAAAGGGTAGTTTAGGACTTACATAAAAGGGTAGTTTGGAATTTATAAAATATTAGTGGGTACGTTGGTTTTGTCATTAACTAAGTTGAGTACATGGTTTACATATGTCAGTAGTGGAAGTGGTGGCATGTTGAGCGGTTGTTGTTGTGCTTCGTAAATGGCCTCGTGGAGAGTGCCGAAACGCGTCAGCGTTTAGTATAGTGGTGGTGGTGATAGTTGGGTCTGTGTGGCATGTGTTGATTCGTGTAGCAGTGGAGGTGGAGGTGTTGCATGGAAACATACATTTGCCGCACAGATATAACTATTTGTCATTAGTGGTCGCGGGTGAGCAAAGTAATTGTTTTTTAGTTCATAAATATGGACCTCCGCAAAGTAACGCCTGATTCAATAAATTGGTTACTGACTTATCGTGGAAGCTTTTCAAAACAAATCGTCATAGTAATATGCCATTGCTTAATTGATCGTTACGACTCTTAGTGTGAAAACGTTTTGTTATGAGTTCAGGACATAGGAATCAATTTGTTCGAGTCGAGTATACTTCCATGCAAAAGTTGACAATTTTCTTTAGTTTTTTGTTCATCAAACATGTTCAGTAGTCAGGATTATACCAAGTGGCTCTGTAGCGAGTAATAAAGTGCAAGCAATCAAAATGGGAGTTTCAGTGCCACTAACGCACATTCGGTAAAGACTAAAGACGAAACTGCCGGTTGATTTAATTCGCCCGGATCCTTTGTCTAATTATCCCATTGCCTCCAATTGCTGGGCTCATGAATAACGAAAGGAATATTACGTAGGAATATTAGCTTACGAATGTACTGTGACACAGATATTTGATTTCAATCCTATACACACTTAATAGTCTCGTGAATTTGTACAATACTATACCATATAATGTTGTTAGATATACCTACCTACTTAAAGTAGATAGTGAATGATTGCTTACCACCACACTGAGAAATTAATTGGTTTTCTAGTTGATGAATTGCCAGCATAAAAAACCAATAGTTGTGATGACTTTGCTCACAATCTTTGTTTTTTTTTTCAACATTAATTACGTTCGTGTCGTTGAGGCTTTTACCAATTTTTACTTTCATTTCATATTCCCCACAAAGGAGTCAAATTGAGATCAATTCATTATTATTGTTATAGTTAATTAAGTAAGTAGTTACTCGTTAGTTAGTGTGTAAGCTAAATCATTCATGGTACAATTCATGTTCCTCTTGCATAGAATAAGCGGTCTGGTCACGCACGGACTTACTAAAATTAGGAGCGTTATGAGCCCCATTGTGGTGTTGACTCAGTGCTAAAATGGTGCCTTGTGCAACGCCATTACCAATTAGGTATTACGAGCTCGGGTTCGTTTAATGAACCTTAATAATTGAGGTCAGGAACCGCGATGTTTATTTAACTATAGTTTTTGCTTCTTTCAAAGTCAATCAATGTCATTTGAGCCAATTCAAAAGGGTCCTTACTGATTGGTTACTAAGTAAATGTTTTTATTCCGTCAAGGAATACGTGACGGAATAAAAACATTTATATAAGGTATTATAAATTTTAAGTTAATAGATTTAGGTTTATTCTCATATAATTTTCTAGGGCTGTGATAGTATAATTTAATGACTATTAAAATAGTTAATTTCTGTTATGCTCGCAATCAACTTAGATACATACTATACTTAGGTAATTGATCTCATGTAGTTACTAAGCTGAGTTTATCTGTATCTTAATAATAGTATTTGTAAAAAAATTTGCATGCCGATGAGGCAGAACGCAGTGTTGGTTATGTACCTATGTAACTTATGACCTGTATTCTCGCAATAAAAATATTTCATTTCATTTCATTTCTTTGGTTGCTAGCGTATTCTAATTTTCACAGATCTAACGATATCAATCAATCGAACCACTTCGAAAGTAAAAATATAATAAGAAATCACGAGCAGCTTTTGGTAAATATGCACCTATCTCATAACGTATGACCGCATTGATTAAATTACTATTGAATGAATCTTTGCATTCACGTGACACGCAACAGACGGTCGATGGTACATAAAACAGAAACCAAAATGTAACCAAGCAACTACTAAGAAACGTTCTGAGTTGCGTGTGGCATGCAGACGACGACAGACGACAGGCTTCAACGTTCTTTTTACACCGATTGTAAATATTATTAAGAATATAATTATATTATAGAAAAGAAAGGCTTTGAGAACAACAGCCGCTATTGATCAATGTTTCCAGGGCTTTCTCAAGCCTTCTATGCCCTTTCTTTGCGAAATTGAAACAACTTAACAACTATACTTATTTCCCAGGCCATCATGGGGCTACAGATGTGTACCAGACGAGGGTTGTCAGCGCACTGAGAATCCTGTCGAGGTTGGCAACTCCTCGCTCTTCCAAAGCTTGGACTTGTGCAGAACTGTCTGCGGGCGCTTTGGTGGCATCTGGCCTAGGCCCGTCACCGCTGCCTTGAGCATGCAGACTGTGAAGATACATCCTAACTATCTCAGGTGAGTCTTGCAGGGAAGTACCCAAATTAAATCCAAGTTTATTTTATGTACTGTTCAATTACAATTTTTTACCTCACTCATTTAAAATCCGAGAATGTTTATTGTTAGGTGAAGTTCATATGTTTCCGAAAGACTGCTCTACATCGAATGGTCGAACGGATTCTGCATCTACCTTTGTCTGGTCGTCTTAATAGAGAGTTTTCGAGTTTCGAGTTTCAGAGTCATTACGACGATGTGATGTTTTCCATTTGCATTATTCAATACCTAATTACTTACTTTTTATACCACCTTATCAACTTGGTAATCTTAAGTATGTAGGTCGTAATCTAATGAAGTCGATAGAAGAACTACGTAGTTCTTTAGGTTAGAACAGTAAAATAACTTGTTACGACATTGCACGCCATTAAGGTCTATCAGTTAACCCAGTGAGATAACGCTGCCAATGAGTATTACTGAAATGTAAGCAAGCTATAAACTGTATGGTCAGAATTAGGGAGATATTGTTTTACAGCTGGATCTTTTTTTGACTTTATGGATAGATTATTATACTTTAAATATTCACTGATACAAGAATACACAGAAAACCAGAAAAATATGACTAACCCCGGGCATCGAACCCGCCTTGACATTCCGTGTCATTACTAGGTGCCATTACTAATACAATGAAGTTAGTACTAAAAATAAAAAATATAGAAAAAATACAAAAAGATACTTCATTGAGATCATAAATTTATGGATAAAGCCGTCACCCTGCTTAGATTCGAATCAAACGCGTAATTATGATCGCGGGTCAACAAACTATTCAAAGCAAAGGTCCGTGTCAAGAAATAAAGGAAAATTATCCAAGTCCTGTGCTTCAAAGATTTTCTTAATTATTAGCTTCGAAACCCAAGTCTATGCTTCGATTAAAACGCCCAATAGAAATAGCCTAAAATGATTTCCCTTTACCAAAACACCTCTCAAACTAGACTATAATAAATGACAAGCCCATGGCCTACAACAATTAAAATGATCATAAACTCTTTAAATGCTACGTGAAACATGTTTGTTTGGTGACATTTGAAACGGTCGTAGCTACAAAACATAATAGCACAGGTGTCTCCCGCCCGTCTGAGCTATTCCCGGCTGGGGCGCGGCGCGCGCGTGTGTTTTGTTGACAACCGCTTGCGTCAGGCGCAGGCGCTGCAAAATAAACACGAGCTTGAGCAGCTTGGTAGGTAGTCAAAAATTATAATTACCCCCGAAGTGATAAAAAAACCTCAATTAATAATAATAATAATATTTTTTAAATTTTGTATTAATATTGTTTTATTACCTTTTATATGAATATTGTAAAAACCTACCCTAAGACGTTAAAATAAATATACAGCATAAATAATAACTTTGATAATAGATCAATCGACAGATTTTATTTTTTACTTCGGTTTTTTTTGTTTTGGTTGGTATTGTACCTAACAATTGCAGTAATGGGATCATTGTCTTAATAAATAATTTATTTATTTACATTTCATTACAACCACCTGTTCCAAGCATCCGTTCCAACCATCAGTTCTGGCAACACTGCCTGAGCGGTCAATTTTGAAACAGTTCCTTGTTATTTAAATTAATTTATTATAAAAAATAGTATATAAGTGACTTTGAGTGATTAAAACTATAAATTGACATACAAATACATATAATTTAATTTAAAATATAATTGAAAATGGCACCAGTGAAACCAAAATCAACGACAACAACAACGGCGGCGGTTAACCGAATGGTTGACGTCGTTTTAAATTTAAAATTAGATGTGAACGAAATGAAAGAGGAGCTGAAATTGTGCAAGAACATCATCAGTGAGCAGCAAACATTACTGACTTACCAATATAAGTGCATCCAAACTATACTGAACGTTGTCACTGGCAGTCACCATCACCAAACACAAAACACAATGCATTACACTTCACTCAACGATTCGGGTCCACAAGGAATAATATGTCTTCGTGATGAGCCTCCTGTTGTCAGGAAGCGTAACATGTCGCTGGTGTCGGCAGGAGCCGTTCCGCCGGCGACGCCCGAGCTCGTGAGCCCCATCCCTGCACCAAGGCCGCTCCGAGCCTGCGCCCACCGTTCCACTGACCCGGACCCAGGTCGTCAACAAGCCAGCCACCCAGTCTCGTCTCCGGGGGAAAACCAGAAGCATGAATCAGCCCCATGCAGTTCAGTAACAGCGAACAAGTCAACTGCATCATCCCCTGGCGCTGCGACTACTTCACCAGTCCAAAAGCCTTCGAGGTCGGTTGAGTTGCGAGCTGCCCCCCCGCGTCAAAATAGTTTGCACATTTTCAACCTGAGCCATGACACCACTGAAGATGACATTATCAAACACATTGTGTTGAAAATGGCAATTACGAATGCTACTTGCAGTAAATTAAAAGTATCCAGGGGCAGGTACTCTTCCTTTCGACTCGATGTTCCTGCTGACAAGGTTAGGACAGTGAAGAATCCTGCGAACTGGCCCGAGGGAGTTTCCGTTCGGAGGTTCAACGTCGTTACGCCAAAAAACTCGAGGACGCGCACACCCCGACCGAATCCAGACTAACAAATAGGACAATGCACGTAAGCCGTAATAACCCAATTATAAAAGTGTTACACCAAAATGTACGATCAATTACTGGAAAGACTGCACTATTGGAATTACTATTACGCGATGAAGACCCAGACGTTCTAGCTTGTAGTGAGATTTGGTGCCGAAAGCATGAAATTGAGCGAGTGGGGTTGTGTGGCTACGAATTAGCAAATTACTACTGCCGAACAACTATCCAACACGGCGGGGTCGCCCTGTACGTAAAAACAGGTACTCGATGTAAAAAACGGAGCGACCTACACACCGCAGCCGTTCAATTTCACTGCGAATTCTGTGCAATAGAATTATCGAATTATAAACTGTTAATAATTGCTATGTATAGAACCGGTAGCGGGGATTTTGACATGTATTTAAATGGATTGGAATTACTTTTAAGTAGGCTAAGTGACGAAAACAAAAGGTTCATTTTAGTCGGCGACTTAAATGTGGATTTTTCTCGCGACAGTTGTTCAAAACGGCGTTTGAATGATTTACTCAAGAGTTACGGTTGTGAAAATATAGTGAACTTTCCAACACGAATTACACTTGACAGTTCATCATCAATCGACTGCGGCGTAGTGCGGTGTGATAGCGGGCCGGTCGCCGCGTCGAATGTCGACACGGTTATTAGTGACCACAACGCTCAGCGATATGTAATAGCTGTGGAACAAAAACAAGACTACCCCCCAATATCATTTATTGAACGGAGAATGTATTCTACCGACTCGATTTATTTATTTTATTGCGACTTAGAAAGATATAATTGGAATTTTATTTATAATAAAAACATTGACATTAATGATAAATTTAGTAGATTGATTAGAATTATTACATATTATATTGACATTCATTTCCCAATTAAAAAACTAAAACTCAAGAAGAAAATCCCTGCTCCATGGCTCTCGGATGAGATTAGTCAATATATGCTTAAATTTAATGATTTAAATGAGATTCTTCGCCAATATCCTGGTGAAGAGATTATTTCTGAATGCAGGGCACACTACGCGGACCTCATCAAATCAGCAACATTAACTGCACGTAAACAGTATAACCAACAACGATTGACTGCTACTAAAAATCCATCTAAAGAAATCTGGCGCATCGTAAATGATGAAATATCGGCAAATCAAAGAAATAAGGCTATACGTATTACAGATGACAGTAACACAATTGTACCCGACACTGACATACCGGACGTATTCAATGCTCACTTTTTAACGGCTGCCTCAAGTTTTGCATTAAAGTGCAACTACGAGGAAAGCATTGGTTACGTGCGACGCTACTTAAGTGACTTAGACATTCCTGACATGATCTTACCCGAAGTGACGCGGACAGACCTCGACTTGGTGTTAAGGAAGATGCTAAAGACACGGACCACTCTTGACATCTACGACATCTCCGTGAATACTCTTCTGTCAGTCTGGCCAGTACTGGCTGACAGATTAGTTACACTAATAAATGACATGTTCAGAGCCGGCGTCTATCCTAATGACCTAAAGAATACGAGGGTTTGCCCCGTGTACAAGGGGAAGGGTGACATACAAAAAACTGACACACACAGACCAATTACGATAGTTCCAAATTTTTCCAAAGTTACTGAGAATATTATATCATCACACTTAATGACACATTTAGAGACAAATGACTTACTGACTGACAGACAGTTCGCCTACAGACGCAATATGTCAACAACGCACGCTGCACACCAGATAATTGACTCCATCGTCATGAGTCTGGACAGTAAATTCAAAGTTGCTGGCATATTCTGTGACCTTTCTAAGGCGTTTGACGTTATAAATAATGACCTTTTACTGACGAAACTGAAAATGTACGGTGTTCGACCTAACGTATTTGAGTTGCTTAAGTCATTTCTGGAAAACCGTAAGCAGACAGTTGAGGTGGTGACGGCAAACGGAAAAAAGATGCGATCTGAGCCGGGTGACGTCACTATAGGGATACCTCAGGGTTCATCACTTGGAAATACACTTTTCCTGACGTTTATTAACGATCTGCCATCCGTCATCACTGACGGTCTCACTGTCCTCTTCGCTGATGACACTACAGTCGTAGTATGTGCGACCACTTATGACCAACTGAATGAAAGGATAAATAAAGTGTGCGGGCAGTTGCAACATTGGTTCTCAACAAATGGACTTATCATGAACCTTATAAAATCAAGCGTTGTGTTGTTCTCTGGTAGGGCTGTCGTCACACCACCATTAATGACATTCCCCATATCACTGTGTCAGCAATGCAAATTCTTGGGCTTCACACCAGACTCAAACATGAATTGGAAGAGTCACGTGGAGTCTCTTTGTAGTAAGTTAAGCAGTGCAGCTTTTGCTCTACGCAAATTAAAGCCATTAATAGCGGACAGTGCACTAAAGCAGGTATATTTTGCATATTTCCACTCACTGCTTTCTTATGGTACTTTGCTGTGGGGAAACTCCACGGACTCTGGCCGTCTCTTGGTTTTGCAAAAACGTGCAGTACGGATACTTGCTGGCGTTAAACAAAGGCATTCATGCCGAAACCTGTTCACAGAGTTCTATATTATGACCTTATTTTCACTGTATTTGTTCCAAGTTATTATGTATACGCGGACCAACATTTCCAGTTTCAGTCGAATGGGCGTAGAGGGTAAAATCACACGTAACACAGGTCGCTTACGGGCAGTTCCCCATAGAATGGTGCTAGCAGAGAAAAACCCGCGCGTTATTGGTCCCAGATATTATGAACACCTACCCTCTGATATTAAAAATGAACAACATGACGAAACGTTTGGTCGTCGATTGAAAGACCTTTTGTTAAAAAACCCATTTTATTCTGTAAACGAATTTTTAAATATGACATTTTAATTTTAATTAGTATTTATTGACATTATTTTTCACCTTGACATGCATGATATTGTTAAATTATAGATTGATAATGTTAATGTATATTGATTATATTTATTTTGACGATCCCTAGTGGAGAACATTCTTTGTAATTCTATTTTATTTTGTATAATTTTGTTTGACATTTAATTCTTTGTTTATTTAATATTATTTCCTAATAATTTTTTGACGATTTCAATATTTAAATTCTTTGACTTGACATGTGCAATTTAATGTAATTTTATATTGAAATAAATAATCTAATCTAATCTAATCTAATCAAGACAAAAGCTTCAGATGTAGGCGTTTTGCTATGACGTCACGTTTCGAAACAAAATGCTTAACAAAATGTAACTCACGGGAAAACGAAAGTAACGACACATTTTTTACACGATTATACATTCGTACTGATAAAAAACAGATAACATCGTAATCTATCAATACGGATATAAACCGCTATAATTCAGGTGAACCTTATCGTAAATCAACTGGTTTACTAATTCGCTTCTTTGACAGGTAGGTACCATGAGAAGCTGTTTCGTGTTTCACTCTTTATATCAATGTGCATCTCTTTCACACCACACAATTTGGAAATAGTCACATACCTAGCGACTAACGTTACTTATGATGTGGTAGACGATTCCTGTAAGGGCATTCGTCAGCTGGTACTTTAAATCTAAAGAAGTCATGGAGAGCAGTGGAAATGCGGACGATTTGCTGGAAACTGTTAACCGGCTTCAAATGGACTTGAACGAGCGGGATCAACGAAGCTTGCTGAACGACGTGGAGATCGCGGGAATTCCCGAATTTGAGGGCGAGTCAGCTGTTCACATCACATTGGCTATTTCAGTTAAGCTGGGGGTGAAAGTCGAGGAACGTGATATCGTGGATGCGCGTAGGGCTGGTCCGCAACGGTCAGCTGAAAACTCAGGCGACGTTGCCTTGCCTGCTCGTCCACGCCCCATCGTCGTGCGCCTAGTGCAGCGTTCTCTTCGTGACCAGCTCATAAAAGGCGCGCGAGTCTGGCGAGGAGCTACGAGCAGCGACATCGGTCTCCCGCCGCATGAACCGCGATCATTCTATGTAAATGAGCGGTTGACACGCGCTAACAGAGTTATTTTGGGTAAAGCCCGTGATCTGAAGCGGAGTCATCGTTGGAAGTATGCTTGGACCAGGGACGGGAGAGTGTTTGTTAGAGAGGCAGACAAATCTAAGGTTTATTATGTCCGCACCGAAAGTGATTTGGAACGTGTTTTTGGTTTGGCCCAAACAAAACAAAATGAATAATTTTGTCTACGTTTTTGTTCTTCTATGTAAGCATGATTTATGCGCCTCCGCCATGATTGTTTATAGATTTTATTGGATTTATTATTTTAATACAATTTGGGTTATTTTTGATTTGATGTATTTCTCAGGAAGCCATGTGATACACTACTTTAAATTCAATTTAAGTTTTAATTGTTGCTCTTACTGTACCGATACACATCGATTTATGCTCAAAACCGTTCGCTCCGGACACGTTCCACTATGGTTGCTCATTGCTAGTCACAATTCAATTTATTTCATACATCGGTGTTGCCTACATTTGTTATTTTGTATTTACTGTTTCATAGATGGTTAAAAACTTTTTTACATTTGGGATTTTTAATGCAGGGTCACTTTGCAACTCCCGTAAGCACAATGAATTTGTTCTGGCAATGGAGCATCATAAACCTGATATACTTGCCGTTAATGAAACATGGTTGAAATCGGGTGAGGAGCGGCGTGCTCCAACTGTGCCTGGATATAGGATGAGACATGTCCCTCGTGAGCTCGGATCGCGTAAAGGCGGTGGTGGCGTAGCATTTTACTTAAAGCGAGGCTTATATACTCAAATGTGTGACTGCCCTTCTTTTCCTGACGTTGAACAATTTTGGATTAAGGTTAAAATCAATTCTTTTACCGTATTGGTGGGAACCGCCTACAGACCCCCTTGGCTTAACTCTGAGGTGTTTTTGGACGCATTAAGTGATACGATATCTAGTTTTTCTAGATATGATTACATTATTCTCGGAGGGGACTTTAATATTGACCTGCTAAATCATAACGACCTCAAGACTAAGCAACTGAATCCATTTCTCACCTCCAACAATCTTGAAAACCATGTTACAGGGCCCACTCATTTTACAGATCACAGTGCCACTCTTATCGATCTCATACTAACTGACGCTAAAGTTCGTAGCGTTGAGATCGACCATGTAGTGGAGCTAGGAGGTCATGCCATGGTTTTTGCTGAATTTTTATTAAATAAAAGTAAACTTGCACGTAGGACCGTGTTGTGCAGAAGCTTAAAATATATTAATTTAGTAAAGTTTAATAAGGATCTGGATTCAATCGATTGGTCGCGTATTGATCACTTATTGACCGTCGAGGACAAAACGAATTTGTTTAATGAATACATTCTGGATCTCTTTGATGCACATGCCCCATTGTCCAAACGAGTCGTTAAGGAGGTTTCAAAACCGTGGATAACTGACAACATCCGGTTAATGATAAGCATTCGTAATGAGGCGCAGAACAAATATCGCAAAACAAGAACTGAAACCGATAAACATAATTATAAACAGTTAAAACACCTAGTTAATTTAAGTATATTTAATGAGCAAAGGGCATACTTTGAACAACACATAAATAATAATTTAAAAAATCCGAAAGTCCTTTGGAATAACTTAAAAAAACATGTTATCACTTTTAAAGAAAATTCAGATTTACCGCAACAGTTCAATAATCCATCCATCATCAACACTCATTTTTTGAGTGTGCCTGGTAACAATTCTGTTGAGATTTCTGCTTTGACGTATTTTGAACATCATCGTCATGGCTCTTCCACTTTTAGATTGGTTCCTGTTAGTGAAAGTGTGATAGCTAAGCATCTGTTTGCTACTAGATCCAATGCTTTGGGTTATGATGAGATTTCTTTTGACATGATTTTAATGACTCTTCCACACACTCTATCTGTAATTAGAAACTTAATTAACTCATCGATCTGTACTTCGTCCGTACCTCTGATCTGGAAAACGGCTGTTGTTCGCCCAATACCAAAGGTTTCAGATCCTATAGACATAAAGGATCTACGACCGATTAGTATCTTACCGTATACTTCTAAGATATTATAGAAGGTGGTTTACGATCAGGTCTCATCATATTTAGAAACTCACAATATTCTACCGGAAGTGCAGTCTGGCTTTAGGAAGAAAAGGAGTACAACTAGTGCTTTGCATGACGTCATAGGTGAGATTATCGAGGCTCAGGATACTGGTGAGGGCTCTATCTTGGTCTTGCTTGATTTTTCACGGGCATTTGACTGCATAAATATCTCACTTCTTCTATCCAAGCTGCACTTTTACGGATTTGACAATACTTCCATTCAATGGTTTAGTAGTTATTTTGAAAATCGTCGCCAGTTGGTGAATATTCTACAGAACAATGGATGTTCTCTTTCTTCAGATCTTAGTCCTGTTGCGAGAGGCGTGCCCCAGGGTTCCATTTTGGGCCCTCTTTTGTTTATTTTGTATAGTGCAGACATAATTAAATGTATCCAACACTGTAAGTTCCATTTATATGCAGATGACCTTCAAATTTATTTTTCCTTCAATCCAAACGATACTGCTGCGGGTGTTGAAAAGATTAAGGAAGATTTACAAAGAATAAGCAATTGGTCCTCCACCAACTGTTTAGCTCTTAATCCGTCCAAATCCAAATACTTAATACTTGGAACAAAGCAACAAATTCAAAGAGTCCTAGCTTGTGACCCAAAAATAACTATTGATGGTGTGGTCGTGGAGCGAGTGGACGAGGCTCGGAATCTCGGTTTATTGATGGACCACAAGCTTCGTTTTGAAAGGCATGCGATTGAAGCTGCTCGGAGCTGTTTCTACCGGTTGAAGGTGCTTTATAACTTTCGTGACCTTCTCAGTGTTGATACAAGAATAAGATTATGCGAAACACTTATACTGTCCAAACTAAATTATTGCCTTACAGTGTTCTGGCCTTGCCTCTTGGAGCGCTCACGCAGACTCCTCCAGAGAGTTCAGAATGCTTGCGCCCGGTTTTGTTTCACTATCCCACCGCGTACTCATGTAACTCCGTTTTTAAACAATGCAGGTATTTTAAAGCTATCTGCCAGATATGATCTTTTATTGTCATGTTTGCTGTTCGACACAATTAAATGGCAAACTCCTAGCTACCTTTATAGGAAACTTATTTGGTCCTCCTCTGCCCGCATAGTGCGAGCTTCACGAGCGTTAGTGATATGCGTTTCCAGACACAGGACTGCCGCTTTTAGGGGGAGCTTCAGGTACCAATCCACTAAATGTTGGAACAATATTCCTCCACCATTTCGTAATATTAAGTCTAAGTCCAACTTTCGCAATAAACTCAGGTTGCATTTACTAACCGTTCAAAAATTATTAACTTGACGTGTTCTGAACTCCCTCTAAATTCCAACTTGCCTTCCTTATTTTGTTTCATTCATAGCATTGTGCAATTTAATTTAATTTAATTATTATTGATTTGACGCTTACCCTGCATGTATGTCTAATCCGTTTTATAATATTTGTTGTTCACATCTGTTCTTCTTGCAACATACCTGCCTACTTATCTAAGCACTCTTTGTTTTTGTCCACCACACATTTAGCCAATTTGTTTCTGATGGCGTAATAACATCGTGACTACCGCACTAGCCGGCGTCCTTACTCAGCACGGGTACTGGCAGAATACCAGCGCTGCGGCTCGCCGTAGCATCATGCTGAGTCAGCGCCTCTTCTTTGCTTCATCACATGGCTTCCTGACTATTATTGTTAACTCTGTCTAATTGTTATTTTATTTTTAGTGTTGTATTTTCGTTTTTATTTGTCTTTTGTCATAAAGTCATGTATTGTTTTTGAAGAATAAAGTTTGTATCTATCTATCTATCTATCTGGTCGTCTTCCAAGAGGACTCTAAATATAGGGCAACAAAAAAACAACAGCCGCGTGCTTGAGCAGTCGCAAACACGCAAGCATCAAACGGGAGAAACATGTTGGCATGGATTGGGGGAGTCGAAAGAGAAACATTGTGTCCAGCTTGTAATCTTGAATATCTGATACATCATACATTGTAAGTAAGTACGAGAAATTTTCAAAGGATGATCTGAGATTGCGCTAAACAGGGCGTTGTTGAAATCTCGCTAGTAAACTGCTTCACCTGGCCCCGCCGTTTCTCGAAGCGTATTAGACTAATAATATTAATGTTTTGCCTCATAAATAACACGAAAAATTTAAACAAAACACAAATGTTATTAGTCTAATAGGCGTCGAGAAACGGGGACCAGGCCCCTATTTAACCAACTTTACAATTGTCAGTTTTCAATGACAATTCGAACTACATTAATTTGTCAATATGAAGCGCACTAAAACAAAAGCTCTTCAAGTCAGTAGTTGACACCGAACTGTCATCGAAAACTGACAATTGTAAAGTTGGTGAAATAGGGGCCTGGACACGTTGGTACCGTCGTCTTTTACAGTTATTTATGAGTACAGTCAGCAGCAAAAGTTGCTAAGCAACCGAAGCGCTCACAATGATCTGCACAAGCTCTTATCTCTATAACATAACAATAGAGCCGTGCTTAGATCATTGTGACCGCTTCGGTTGCTTAGCAACTTCCGCTGCTGACTGTACCTATAGTACTAGTCATTTGATGATTTCAAACAAAAAAGTATCCAACTAGTACTTACTAATAATATCAACACCAACATCAAGTATTGTCTCTAAGCACTATGCAAATATTTTTCGCGCTCACAAGTGACAGCTAAACGCGATGTCAGCGACCGGCTGGCTATTCAAGTATTCATATTCAATATTTGCTTTGAATTTAGCAAATTGGTTAACCATTTGTTATTAGGTGAATGACCGGGTTGAAAGGGTTAACGGTGCTTCGACCTACGGGTACAACGGATGGGTCGTGATCGCCATCTTTGGGCCTGGGCCACGTCCGCCTACTTTCTCAAATAATCGAATTATCCAATTTCGATTCAATACAATTTATTGCGGATCTTAAATGGTATTGTTGTGTTTTGGCGTGGGCAGTTCGAGCTGTCAGATTTAATGTTGGTTGATAAATTAAAAATAGACTATTTTTTATTACTATTTTAACGTAGTAAGGCTTAATATGACACGTTCTTTGTTTCATTCAAATTAGGTACCTACGCTAAGGTGGAAAATATTACACAAAGAACATCGCAGGCATCTTTCTTATTACTATAATCTGTTTCCAGTTTTAATTAATAAATATACAAATAAAATTATTTTCACGAAAAGGCACGATGTATTTTTTGAGTAGGTTTTCGGAGGTAGCTAAATTAATTTTATCAAAAACCCACTCAACTAGTTTTTATAGAAAATAATAAAATAGTGCTCGTCACAATGTCAAACTACATTATTATTTAGTTACTGACCTTAGATTAAAACCGGGTGACGTTTTACGTAGAGATGATAAAATAATAACTTTCCAATAATCATGACATCATCAACTATGTAGTAGGGCTATTCGACAGTATTATGTTTTCCTAAATTATCTTTATCTTTACCTACTAGCCACTGCTACTAGCTCTGTATCCCCTATCTCACTTGCTTCAAAGGTTCAAATAGACGGTCTCTCAAATAGGCGCACTACAATTTTTCCACCACTTTTCGAGGGGGATGAGGTACACACGTACACACGTACACACGTCTACGATCATGTCAAAATTAGTTACATTCCTACAAACTCATACTAAAACTGTCACACAAATGCCAAAAGCACGCACACATTAAACACATCCTGTGCGTTTTGCACAGGACTGTAAAATGTTTTGGTACAGGAGAAATCGCGAGTTAACATCTCCTTTCCTTTCCTGCCCTAAGGTTCGACCTCATCGACGTGCCAGCCGAAGCGCGGGCGATTCTGGTCAACATGACCCACGTGGCCACGGCCAACATGATGGCCGAGTGCGACGGCAACGTAACTGATCTCGTGGAAACACCTGTCGTGGTCTACATGACCGTGAAATCGCCAGACACCCAGCTCACTTGGGAGACCGATGAGCAGTACATGTTAGATGTACAGACCAAAGGTAAGATGTCACTGTATCTGTATCAACTCTGTCAATTTCCTTTCAATATTTGATCATGAATATCGAGCTACCTACTTAGACTTTCGCCTGCGACTTTGTAATCTACCTACATGAAATCAGTTTGTCGCTGTTCCAGAGGAAACCATATGGCCCATTCTTGTGCCAATTGTACTATTTCGAACACATTTCGAGAATCATCAATCATTCATCTTTGTGTGAAAAGTACCTAATACTGTTGAAGAATTCCTATTTCCTCTGAATTTGGTTATTTTCCCACCCTATATTTCGGTCGTGTTTTTTTTAATGCAGGGGTCTTTGTCCCTCGAACCTTCCGTCTCTAGTCTTCCTACTATTGTTTCTTTTGTATCGCTTTATTTTTAACCCCCGACGCAAAAAGAGGGGTGTTATAAGTTTGACCTGTGTATCTGTGTATGGGTGTGTGTGGTATCAGGCGCTTCTATTATTACATTTCGTTATTTTGCTACTTACGAACGCAAACCTATCTTCCTGGGAATGTTAACAATTCGGTTGTGTTTTTAATAAGGGGGCTTCGCTCCCCGAACCCCCCTTTCCATTCGTTCTGCTATTGTTTCTCCTGTATCGCATTACGTTTTGCTACTTTTGAATTCATCTTGTTCATAATACTCAACAGTACTATTTCAGTTGCGTTTTTAGCCCCGAGCTATTCCTTTCGACCCCGTGTTAAGTTGGTTTGCTACTATTTCTCCGCATCGTATCGTTTTGCTACTCACGAGTACGGCCCTGCTGAGAAAGAAAAGTACTATTTCGGTTGTGTTTTCAATTCAGGAGCTTCGCTTCGGTTTCTTCCGAGAATGGCACATGTAGCCTATGATACTCTCACTGCGAAGACCAATCTAATAATTGGTAAGTAATTCCACACTTGTCAAAATCGTTTCTGCTGTTTTCGCTGTAACAGGGAACATAGAACCGATCTCCTTTGGGCAGTCAGGTAAAAATACACAAGCTACGTTAAATAAAGAAGGTATCATTGGATATTTAAAAACAAAATGTCCTACGGCGATTTAAAATTTCACGAGTGGGTTTAGATGAGATTCCAATACCCACTCTTTGAGGATCCCTAAGGATAATGTTAACCTTAGGAGAAAAATGCTAGACCTGCTCGTTGCGTGTGATAAACAATCAAGTCTAGCATTTTTCTCTTATGGCTAACATTGTCAATAATCAGAAATTTCATTAGCCGTGTAATGTATCACGATTGACTTCATAGCAACGGGGCGCTATAGTATAAATTTATTCATTGTACAAATATCTGCGCCAAACGAGGACCAAAAATGGGACCTTAAGCTTCATAGTCAGGGTTTTTAACCACTAGTAAGCTATACGGTTTGTCAAGTCTAACAAAGACTAACAATCTCAACATCTCAGGGCAATTTTTTTCTCTAAAAGTTGCTTATAATCTTAGTTACCTACACGATTTCAGCAGTGTTATGTGCGTTTAACCAAGTATAAAGGTATGAATTTCACCTAATATTACAGAAGGGGCCGTTGCAATACACATCATAGCCGAGTCAATTTACGGCGCTCGTCACGCCCTAGAAACATTAACCCAACTCGTAGCATCAGACCGGCCAGATTTTCCCGGCCAGGGGCACTGCGGGCTGAGACTAGTTGCCGGCGCCAAAATCCGGGACAGACCAGTTTTCAAACACAGAGGCTTAACTCTAGATACTTCTAGAAACTTCATACCGGTGAAAGATATTAAGAGGACGTTGGACGGCATGGCTGCTACCAAGATGAACGTATTCCACTGGCATGTGACTGACTCGCACAGTTTCCCGCTAGAGTCGAAGCGAGTACCGCAGTTCACAAGGTTTGTAATAAAACAATTAGTAACAGACAGTACTTAGCATTTAAGATCTATGTATCGTACAAAGGCGCATTTAGTAATAAGCCTCATCTTGTCCATGAGTGTATAAATTCTAAAGTCAGTAGGCAAAAAATACGCAATTGCCACACGTACTTAAACTACCATGGAAATACATGCTTCTTATCATCAATGCGGAGGTGAAGTCAGCCGATATGCGTTTATAAAAAGTCGACAGTTAAATTACTGATAGGTAGGTACAATAATGAACTATGCAATGAACAGATAAGGAACCGTAAACATTTCGGCAAGCGATAACTTTTCTGGGAAGTATTTACGGAAAAAAAATTGACAACCACCAAAGAAATGATTCATGGAAGTAGTAAGTAGATACATCGAAAAACTGTATTTTGCACTTGACAAATATGTTCAAACAAAAACAGACCCCGTTTCCTGTAATTAAGTCGAATAATGCCATTCATGAACACTTACACATGGTGGCAATAATACAAATTTTGAGGTGTAGATATCTAAAGTGGCATGAAAAGATTTTTAAAGGTGTAAAAGTATCTTCACTGGTCTTTCCAGATACGGGGCCTATTCGGAGTCCGAAATATACACAACAGAAGAAGTGAGGGAGCTGATACATTACGCTCGAGTGCGAGGCATCCGCGTGGTCATCGAGATCGACGCGCCCGCGCACGCCGGCAACGGCTGGCAGTGGGGAAAGGTAAAACACAACCCTGCCGGAGTAGGTACAAATGAAGCTCACAAAATAAAAGTGTCTAAAACGTGGTGATGATGAACTCCTGGGCGATGACAGATTTTTTAATAACAGAGTGAGGTTTCTTTGTGTAATTTATCTGTGGTTACGTATTGTAAGAGCTAATATAACTTGTTTTTAGAAAAAAATACTTTATGCCAAGTTTCTTGCGGCGCATTCTTCTTGGCAATCATGGTCTTTCCCAAAGCGCTGGTAGACTAACAAAAAAAATGACGTGTAAAAGAGCATTCAACTGCCTATTTGCTGAATAAAATTTTGAATTTGAATTTTGAATTTGAATTTTGAATTTGAATTTTGAATTTGAATTTGAATTTTGAATTTGAATTTTGAATTTGAATTTTGAATTTGAATTTTGAATTTGAATTTTGATGTCAGCCGCCACGGCGACTGCTTCAATTTCACATTTACTTGCGCTCATGGCTATTGTTAAAAACATAAGATCGAATAATAGTAAAGTAGGTTTATTAATAAAGGCCAGTGGCCGTAACTTAAAATCACTATATTGATTTCCGTGAGCTTAGACCACTTGTCTTCTGATTTTCCGATTCATTGGAAGCGTTTATTAAATCCAAGGACAATAAAACCAACTGCCAAGGTAATGCCGCGTTTTGTCAAATAGTAAGCCTGCTATAGCTAGTTTCACTATAGAGAGGTCTCTGTATCATTCTTTCGCGTGGCACTTTAGCAAAATGGCGCCATCTATGCATATTCGTTTTTTCTTTGAGTTCATAGATTCTTCTGTGTGTGTGGTTCTATTGTGTTAAGCAGACTCACTATTTGAAAGGAACGCAACACTGTACAGACATTGGCAGTCCTCTTGGTTTGATTGTCCTTTATTAAACAATTTAAATACGTGGAGTTTAAATTGAAAACAGGAAGGTGTTGAAATTGAAACCGATCTAAATAAAGAATATGCTTCCCGTCCTGTTGTTTTTGGGAAGAATATTGAAAATGGACAAGACAGAGTCAGTTATATTCTAAAAATAATGTGCAGTTGAATCGCATTCAGTTCAATTAATTTGAAACTCTCCGTAAAGCTTATGGCCACACTGCACTTAAAAACTCATAACTTTGGTTCGGGTTTCTAATTCGCTCGTTCAGGTTGGCTAACTAACCAGACTCTGCTGAAATAAAACACGATTGGGTACTCGTACAAAACAAAGGCTCTTTATTTTTCCAGGAACATGGCTACGGTGATTTAGCAGTGTGTGTTAACAATAAGAACTGGCGTCAGTTCTGCATACAGCCTCCTTGCGGGCAGCTGAACCCCGCCAATACGGCTCTATATAGAGTCCTTAAAGACTTATATGCAGACATAGCTGAAGCGCTGCCGAGACCAGCTCTGTTCCATATGGGCGGTGACGAGGTAAGCTCACTTGGTCTTTGTAACTTAAATCCTATCTGTACCCGTGTTAGGTTTATGTTGAGCAATCGCCGAGGAAGCCAGAGAAAACAAGCACGCTAAATAAATAAAAGCGAGCAACTATTATCACTGTCAGCTTATACCATCCAATTTTGGGTACAGGCTTAACGCTTTAAACGCTAAGAACACCTAGAACGTGTGCTATCGTACCTACACGCCACGCCACCGTCACATAAGTATGCTTGAACTGCTAGGTGCAATATACTTAGCAACCTACGTGTATATGTTTATAGTTCAAGTTGGCATTCGAAAGTATGATGACGTGTGCGTATGGCAACCTTAGTAAGCTTCAATGGCGTTGAAAAGGTTAAAAAAAAAACTAAAGCGTGTTTGTCTCCTGCTAGGTCACATGGGCGGGTAACTAGTTAATCATGTTAGTAAGATAATAAATTTATTAATCGTAGAAAATATGCTTAAGCATAATATACCTTTCTAATCTGTAGGCGTGTGGGAGAAGGATGGTCACTTTAAGTTTGTGTTAAATGCTATTATTAATTATATGTTATTAGGCTTTTAGAACATACCTATTATTTTGTTTTTAAGCTCAAGTATTTTTCTTGTAACCATCTTAAAAACCCGCGTTAAAAAAGTGAATGTGTCACCAATTTTGTAACCATGTGTTCCCGCAAACTATTTGTGGAATTATAATCACGTGTTGACATTAAGCTTGTGTCTTTGGTCTGCCGATCCTATCCCACCTACAGCCATTAAAATCCTTACTTAACGATAATGATAATGAGTAAGCAGCTATTTTTATAACGAACTGCAAAAATCCAAGGAACGTAAGAACCATTTTATTTTAAGTACGATTTTAACTTACGTATTTTTAGACGTTGATTTACGATCCTCGAAATCTTGAATCAACGTGCCCAGTTTTAAAATTCTTAGCGTACCTCGAATTAAAAAGGACAATATTTTAGCGCTGGCTATCGTATTCACAATCTCTTTTGTCAAACACTGTAAAATGGCACAAGAAAGAGATGGTAATGCGATAGCGAGAGCGTGCGCGTTAGATAATAAGACAATACTTATAGCCCTCAGGCCCCTGCTTCATAAAGCGGGACAGGTGGTAATGACAATGCCACCTTCATTATGTAGCCAATACAGAACTCTATACAAGTCTGCGATGTATATCAAATTGTTGATGAAATAGAGTCAGTCCTACAAGCGTAAACGCTGCTGGCCCTGTCGATGCGAGCAGTTACGCGTAGATAGAATTCCGCTGCCCGGCTACCTACCCCTATGGCTACCCTACCCTATCTTAAAAGCCTTACTTCCATATTGTAGGTCTTCCCCGCCTGTTGGAACTCTACGGAGCAAATCGTGAACTACATGAGGGACAAAGGTTTCGAGATCAACTCGGAAGGGTTCATCCGCCTCTGGGCAGAGTTCCACGCTCGAGCCCTCTTGCTGTGGGACCAGCAGCTGAAGGAAGCCACGGGAGACGACCCACAGCCTGTGATACTGTGGTCTTCTGAGCTCACGCAGGCGCACAGGATTCAGAAATATCTTGATAAGGAAAGGTAAGATATGTTTTGTAAAAATTATGTTAGGTACTTGCTGATCCATTAAGCATCAGTGCAGGGGGGGGGGGGGGAGGGAGGGGGGGGGGGTGTTCCGGTGTGGAGAATAAGACTGCCGGGGAAATGGGGGGCACAAGAGGCTTTTCATTTTATAGTTTCCCTAGAGGTCATCACCGCATCTGTATACCTCTTATTTGCGGGTATATAATACGGGTAGCGGTGATCACTCATCATCAGGTGACGTACTTGCTTTCCTTGTCGTATAAAAATAATTTACATTCAGGGAATACAGGACACACGATTTAAAAATATATGGGATTATTGACTATGTTTTGTATTGTATTGTTGTTGTCAAGCGTGTTAATAAGCTCATGGAGATTAGACTTGTAATAAAATTCTTGCAATTTGCAGTATACACTTAGGTTTATATATTGTGAGGCTGTGAATCGAGCGAAATAGATGGCGTCGATCGAGGGCCGCAATAATAATGCGGGCCGCAATAATAAAACTCGTTGCCCTTTTGGGGAGGACTCCAATAGAGAGATCTCTCTCCAGCCAGGCAGATGTTATGCCTGGGGACCGAAGTCCGAAGGAAGAGAGTTGGAAGTTGTATTTATGCAACTCACTTGAGAAACTTCGTTAGCGCGATATAGAACGGTGATGAGGTCACTCGCGCGTTTCGCTAAGGTCGCTACACTATCTTCTGGTGTTAGTTGTATCATCAGATCATCACTATAAAATGACATCACATCGTTATTGTCATAAACTTGCTTGGTAGATTAATAAATACCCCACTTTGTTCCGCTATCAAGGATAATTTTCGCTCTACATATTTTAAAGTCTTTGTAGGTATCATAATGTGTAGGTATTTTCAGGTTTTCGTAATTTACTTATGTTGTAATGTAAGCAAACTTTAGATATTGTCTCTAGCAAAGAGAACACAAAGAAACTAATGAATACACCTACCCACGTTCTTTGAATGAATTACTAAGTAAACTTTACAATAACAATAACTAACATTATGCGTTGCTAGTAATTATGCCGTATTCATAATTCATGCGATTGTTCGTGACCCTGGGTCTGCTTTTAGAGACGTTTGATACCGTAGCACAAATCACTTATGCAGGAGATGGTGACACGCGTTTTGCCCATATGGCTATGAATAAAATAAAAATAAAATATTCATAGGAAAGGAAATTTATAGTTGCGCGCGTTTTTCGCAATCGTGTGATATTTTTCTTTCGGTATGAGTTTGTAGAACCGTAAAATTTTGACATGAATGCAAACGTAAGCCGTACTAAATGGCTCGCCTCTCTCAAAAATGTAGTGCAAAGATAAGTTAAACGCAACTCCCGTGTGCTTCGTATTCCGTGGATATTCTAATTAACGCATTAACCACTTCAAATTTGTGTTAATGTTTTTAACAGTTTCACGCTTCAGTAAGTAGGTAATTTAAAACGCGTATGGTCTTTATGAGTGCTCTTTTGTATGTAAATGTTTTTCTAATTGACTGTCGCGAGTAAGTCAGCTATAGGTACCTACTTACCTACTCGTACTAAATGAGAAGCTAGGTACTTGATATTTTTATTAGAGTTTGTGAGTGTAGATTATAAATAGACTAGCTGTTGCCCGCGACTTCGTCAGCGTAGATTTCGGTTATCGCTATCCCGCGGGAACTGTATAATTTTCCCGAATAGAATAGAACTATTACCAAATTTCATCCAGATTGGTGCAGCGGTTTGCCCGTGAAGAGGTAACAAACAGACAGACAGAGAGACAGAGTTACTTTCGCATTTATGATATTAATAATAATAATTAGGATTAAATTGCCTAGTGAGAAACAGGATCAGGCTATCATTGGGGTTTCATTACGCTTGTTAGATTAGGTAGGTACTGAAATTTTAGCTGCCGCCAGCGAAAGCTGTTTTGTCCATAACATCAGCCAGTTTTTTCGGGTTGCGACGCCGTGGTAGCCTTATGAGATTTGACTTACGGCTTCTCAAGCAAATGTCATGCTTTCGAGCCTTGGCTCGCACCTCCGAGTTTTTCGGAATTTACATTTCTAATTGAGCTAAAAAGTTTTCCGGTGGAGGAAAACACAGTGAGGAAACCTTCACACTCCTGCGAAGCAATTCAGTGGTGTGTCTTTAGTTTTCAATCCCCGCGTGGGAATACAGCTCAAGCCCTCTCATTATAAAAGGAGGCCTATGCCCAGCAGTGGGCATAAACAAGCTGGAGATGCTGATGATGATTTTCGAATTACGAATTCATTTAGTTAAAATTAAAATTTAAAAAACCCCCGACGAAAAAAAAGCAGACAAAAAAAAACGCCGACAAAAAATATGACAACTGAAAAAGTAAAAAATAATGCCTAATATATTTTGTTAGTATGAATTAGTATGGATGGAAGTATGGGTTAGCCCTTTCAGTTCAATATACCTAGCAAAATTTTTATCTAAGCGTCGTCGGTGTCGGGGGATCGCTAAAGTCAACCACAGTTATTCTTTCTATAAAACAACATACTTTAGTTTGCTCTTTTTCGTCGGGGATTAAAAACATTTATATGTGCATTTTCACAGATACGTGATCCAGGTATGGGAGCCCGTGGAGAGCCCTCTGCTGGTCCAGCTCATCAGGCTGGGCTACCGGGTCATCTCCGTCCCAAAGAACGTCTGGTACCTGGACCACGGCTTCTGGGGCAACACCAAATTCGCCAATTGGAGGCGTATGTACGCCCACACTCTACCCAATGAAAGTGGAGTGCTGGGCGGAGAGGTCGCCATGTGGACAGAGTATGTGGACTCCTATGTGCTAGGTGAGTTGTGATTGTCTTACCTTTTTCCATTATGAGCAGATGCTTCTTCAGACGGATGCTTTTTCTTTCCATGAAGACTAGCCGTTCAACTCACGTTCAAGGCTCAAGACGGCGAAGGCGAATGCTCACGTCACGTTAGTTCCATTCTGCCTTATGATGCTTCTTACAGATGTAAAACGCAAGGAAAAATCAAACACTACCCAGAAAATATGAGCGGATCTTGTGGAGCATGTTGATTTTAGTGGTGATAATATTTTAAGAGTCATAAAACTTCAAGAATGCACGAAAAGACCTTTAAATAAAGAAGTATTATTCTCCCAATCCCCTATTTCACCAACTTTACAAATGTCAGATGACAATGACAGTTCGGCGTCAATTGCTGACTTAAATTTGACTTAAATAGCTTTTGTTTTAGCGCGCTTCACATTAGCAATGAAATGCATTTAGATCGAATTGTCATTGTAAGCTGACATTTTGTAAAGTTGGTGAAATAGGGGCCAGAAACTTGCGCAAAATATCGCCACATTTTTGTATTTCCACTTGCTGAACATCCCGTCCGGCTGCCCACTGCTCTCCGGTAAGCTGTAATAAGGTCGTCTGAGGCCAACAGCGCATGTCCGTTGAAAAAAAAACTGTTAGAAAGTATTTACTTTTAACATGAAACTACCGTGAGACTCAATTATAGTGAAATAAAAACGGATCACTCACGTATATAAGTCGAGTTTAGCCCGACATGGTTCGGACTAATTCGTAGTCCATCCTCTGGGAGCGCACGACCCAGCGGTGGCGAGACGCACACATTCCCAGAGGAAGGACTACTAATTAGTCCGAAACAGGTCGGGCTAAACTCGACTTATATACGTGAGTGATCCGTTTTTATTTCACTAAGTATTTACTTATTAAAAATCAAGTTAGATACTCATTCTTTTAACATGAAACTACTACACGACTTATATACGTGAGTGACCGTCTTTATTTCATTATGGTTAGGTACTCATTAATTTTTTTGTACAAAGTTCTTTCGTGCATTCATATGGGTTTACTTGTTCCAGACACGCGGGTGTGGCCCCGCGCGGCGGCGGTCGGCGAGCGGCTGTGGTCGGACCCGACGTCGGGCGCGGGCGCCGCCGAGCCGCGCCTGCAGCGGCTGCGCGCGCGCCTCGCCGCCCGCGGCCTGCGCCCCGACGCGCTGTCGCCCGCCTGGTGTGCGCAGCACGACTCGCGCTGCCTCTAAGCTCAGATAACAGATAGATCTTGTCCTGTTTCTAAAAAACCCAAACTTTGCGTTTTTGTTAGGTACCAGCCGTTTTTCCTAAGCAGATTTGGTGTCACGACTTTGATTTGTAGCTGCACTTTGTGATATGCCAGACATATTTGAGTTTTAGTGAAATAACGGGATCTTTCACTTATACATATAAGTCACGTACCTCTTGCCCTAGGACCTAAGACTACAAATTAATCCGAAATGCGGCGGGCTAAACTGTACTTTATTCGTGAGTAGGTAGTTTTTTTTTATTTCAGTATGAACGAGTCTCACGGTATAGTTTCATATTTAGTTTTAGTGTATTGTAAAAAAATACTACTTACTAAAATTTTAAAAGCACGAGTCCCGTGTAAACACAGTCAGCCGTATAGGCGAGCACCTATGGTCGGACCCGGTGTCAAGCCCTTTCTCTATCAAGCCTCCATAGATGACTGCTTGGAAAAAATATAGGCCTACCGAATATTTTCGTTGTTTTAATTTTTGAGGGAGCTTAAAATGTGACATTCGATTTTTTAGTTACTTATTATCTCATTAGACGTGTATACGACGTTGCTAGATTATTTTTAAATAATAGTATAGAATAGCAAAAAAAACTATACCCTGCTACAAACCACTTTCTACTAAGTATAAATGTAATAAAAGGAATATGATAACATGAAATTCTTAAAATAAAGTTGAATACCTAGTGTGGAAAAATATCTACCGTTAATTTTTACACAATGTGAGCTACGTACATCCTCTTAACAAATTAAATTTTCGGTGGTTTTCAATCCATTTTCCACGTGAAAGATCCGTCTATTTCACTATATTTTATTTAGATTTGCGGACCTCACGGTAGTTTTATGTTAAACATGTGGAATACTTCAAGTTACTCGACATCTAAAAAGTAAATATAGGATTAAGTTTCTAATATAATCGTGTGATTTTGTAAGAGAATTTTGTATTGTAGCAATGCAAAGTAGGACTAAAATTGTAGTTAATTTGGTGCTTAAAAATACTTATGACTGTCATAATAATAGCTAATGTAATGATGGGTAAGTTGTGTATGGGGCGCGTATTTGTTCTCATGCTTCTGTATGATAGAAGTACTACTACCTATGCAGACTGATTTTAAAATTAAGTAGCCATACCTAATTGATTAGTCTGAACTTTATTCAATGTGATAATATTGTTATATGTAATAGAGACTATTAATAAGAATAAAATACAGTGTTACTTCGCATTTTTTTTTATTGGACCTACTCAGTTTATTATTTATCTACTTTAGAAACAAATGACTATGGTATGGATCCATCTTTTTTTTTCACTTTCCTTGTTGCAGTGATTAATTTGTGAGGTAATTTCATATTATACATTTATAGTATAAATTCAAATAAATTACGTACACATTGCCTCGTCAATTGTTGAACAAGCCAATGTGGGACCTTTTCACAACAGATGTCACATTATCTTTCCATGGATAGGAATTAAAGGACTTAGGATATTACTTGTCATTATAACGCTAGGTGTGAGAAGATTTCAGTGGCTGATGAAGGATTAATGACTCCCTAATGGAAACATAAAAAAGGCTTCTGAAACACCTATTTTGAAATTACTAATTCGCACTTCTATAAGTATAATTACTTTAGGAAATATAGATCACTCTTAAAGTTCAAGTCTTTTACACGATAGTGTATCGGTACGTTTTACGTTTCAGCTATTTCAAACTAATCTCATTGAATATATACATTTGCATACAACTTTTATGTACTATTGACTCGAATCACAAAGACCATTCATACTTTTCTTCTCAGTTCTACTTATTATTGCTTGAACTAAAACGAAACAACGCTAATAAATTATGTAAACTTGCACAGTTTAATTTAAAAGATTCACATAGATTGTTTATTTTACAATTGGTAATTAAAGTAAGTTAATGAATACGAACAATATACAATTACTGAAAACTTGGATTCTATGTTAACTGTTGGGGATAATTCACAAATTATTTCTGCTAAGACTGCTGACATTGCTTGCATTTTTCCCACCGCCAAGGCTTAGATCGTTGGGGACTAGATCATGCAGTACTGTGTCACTCCGGAAAATACTGGTGGCTATTCTATTGGCCAGCCGCTCGGACTCCCTTAGATCATCGTCCTTCGACGAATGAGAGGTCAGATCGATCTCTGTGTCACTATCACTGTCACTCTCCTTGGTTTCTTGCCTTTGAGAACGGTAAGCCAAGTTCTGTGGTTCGTCCATGTCTTGGGCTGTAGTGCATGGGCAGTTCTTAGACGTCATTACTCGAAGATCTGTGGGTACGTTTTCGTTCGCCATTTGCTGGGGCTGAGGCATGAGTAAAGGCGGAAAGGGGAACGACGGTTGTTGAAGCATTCTCTCGTCGTTTGCGTATGGCATGGGAGGAGGAATGTCGTGCATTGAGGGCATGGGTGCCATTGCTTCTGGCATGTTAGTGTTGTGAAGGTAGTCTTGACGCGGTGACTTCATTTCTGGGTTGTCGCTAGATGACGGAGGCTCCGGAGAATCTTTGCCAGATGGGGAATCTGGGCCTTCTGGAGACGAGTCCGGCGGTTTCGTGTGACCTATGAAAAGGAGGGGTTCTATTTTTTGTTTTTCTATTGGTAACCGTGTATTGTTTTAATTTTCAAACAAAGGAATGCTAAGTCGAAGCTAAAGATCGTTTTTTTAATCCATAATTTGTCACGCTGAATACTTTCTGCGTCATGTGGTCCAGTCAAAGGGAACGCAGCCCGCATCGTGTGTGAACACCACTTATGTTTTCAATTTAATTTATTTATATTTATCAAGCGATCTGCTCTCACGGTTCCTTAAAAGAATTGCAAACTGTGCTCCCAGCTCCCACATTGCACATTAAACAAGATGTGGGCTAACTTCTCTTTGACTGAACCGCAAGACTTATTCAGTTTCGGTGGCAAAGTCCTTCCTACTTAGTTTCAAATTCGTCCGCTTAAATAACATCGCACAAGTCATAGTCGTATTAGGTTAGTTCCCAGAACGCTGTCGAACGGTTTTTCTGTCTCCCCGGGACAATTATTAGATGATGATTTGTTTATCAATGCGTCATTTATTGTCTATCTCAAAAGGAAAGAGGCGCTCTACATGACTATCTATTTTCACTGTCGCTATACAGATATGTAAAGTAAACTTTTGTAGTGACGATTGAAAAAAATTTGCAAGATGTGAGGCGCAACTATTAGGGTCAAGCAAGCCACATAGAGTTTTTTTTTAATTCCTGCGACGAACACCCGTATTGGACACGCGCTCCGTGCGCCCTTATACAACTTTAGAAACTTAGTCACAACTTACAAAACACGAAGAAGCTATTATATTCGATGACTAGATGGCGCTGGGAGTAGCTACAAGTTCTCCTACTAGATAACAGAGGGCGCCAAGATCGCTACATACGTGAAGTCGCAAACGCACAGACAGTGCCCTAAACACGACTTGTCGAATCCTGCGTCACGTAAACTCGAATAGTAAACTATGACGAGTTTGTATGACGTTTGGAACAGCGCCCGCCCGTGAGCGTATTTAAAACTAAAATTTAGTATGAGATTTCTCGATCTCGATACGATAACCGTAACGTAACGCAGGATTCGACAAGTCGTGCTTAGGGCACAGTATAGGCGCGGAGTACGCAAATATTCGAATCCTGCGTAACGTAATGTTATCGTATCGAAATCGAGTAACTTCAAACAAAATTTTAGTTTCAATCGCTCACGGGAGGGCGCTATTCCAAACCTCATACAAATTTCTCGATTACGTTTAGGCAGGATTCGAATATGCGTACTCGGGCCTTGGAAGCGGGGTGGCGGTATTGGTTTCCCGCGCGTTTTCCGGCCAGTGCTCTATGAGGCCCCTTTCGTACGAGTTCGAATATTAAAACCGATACCGCCTCCATGAGTATCTTAGCACTGAGCAAATATGACTTGTGCGGTATCCAAGCCCCGACAATCGTGTTTCGAACCGGGCATGAGCTGTTGCGTGCCCAGGCCGAGGCAGCGCATGCGCCACGCGTCCTGCAGCAGCTGCAGCCGCGCCTGCTTGCGCCACTTGGCGCGGCGATTCTGGAACCACACCTGGACGGAAAGAAAAATAACGTCACTACTATAAATAGAAGCTCCTATCGCAAAATCGATATAAACAAAGTTTAAGTTTTTGTGGAAAGTGGTGCAATGTAGCCAATGTATAAGAATATTAAAATACAAAAAATCCCAAATACCATTAATGGTCTATTAGTGCGACAAAAGTTCCCACTAGTAGGTACCATTAATGGTACAAATCAATGGTACAGCTGGGAAAGAGGGATAATTAGTTATCACTTGCATGCTTGCTTGCGTACTTGCTTGCATGCTGCTTCCTTGCCTGATTTCTTACATGTTTTGTTGCAAGTTTCAATACTTGCTTGAATTTTTGCTTGCTCGCATGTTTGTTTGTAATATTTAATAATCGTTTGCATGCTTGCTTGCTCGCTCGCTTGCATGAATATTTTCTTCAGTGTTTGCGTGCTTGCTTTGCACACTTTCATGCTAGCTTAGTTGCTTACAAGCTTTATTGCATGCTTGCATGTCTACGTGCTTGCTTACATGCTGAATATACTTGTTTGCTTGCATTTTTTTTGTATGCTTGCTTGTGTATGCATACCTACAAGATTTATTAAATGTTTGCATGTTTACATGCTTGCCCGCGTATTTTCTTGTATGTTTGAATGCTTGCTTTGCTTGTTTAGTTTCTTGTTTGCTTTTTAAAAGTCGTTATGATTTACGCGAGCGACGCCGCGGGTAACAGCTATAAGTAGTCACTTTTAATTAAACAAAACAATATACAAAGCATTTTTAAAATGGCAGCAAATCTTAAATCCCTTATATTCGCAGCGTTGTTTTAAAACATCACCCAAAGTAAATAAATCGCGTCACTTAATGTTAACTTCACTATAGGTTTGACTATCTTAATGCTATCTTTTCTAAGAATTACAAATCAGTTAGATCATTGCTCCTAAGCTGCGCACAGACTTTGACAATTAGCGGCAAAAAGCGCCGAATCGGCGTGCAAAGTCAAGAGGCAAAGTAAAAACTCTACATTTTTGTGTTTAAACTTGGTTCCAACCAACATGGATTCCTAATCTAGGTATTTGTTTCCAGTGGTGTTTATGAATTTTGGACTAATGTTACGAGACTACCATGCTGCAAATAAAAAATGTCGTATAAAAACAACGTTTAACAAACAAATTATAGACATCTTAAAAAACCTCAACTGTACCTGGGCGACCGAGATCCGCTCGGAAAACACGATGTGTGAAAACTCTGAAAAACGCGATCGCCCCTAAATCTCACCGAATAGCAAACTTTATCTAAATCGTTGGAGTCGTTTCCGTGATAGAAAGTTTAGCGCATTTTAAGTAATAGGATGAATACCCAAACCCAATTCACAACATGTTATAATAGTTGATAGCTGGGAAATAAGCTGGTATACCTAAGCACCCGGTAATGTTGTATTTTGTGGAACAATCAATAAATAGTTTCTGTATTTTAAATATCCTACTAATATACATACGCCGGCACAATTTTATTAATCGTCCACCCTATTTTACTAAGTATTTATTGTAACTAAAAGCTTTAATTTGTTAAATAACAGTTTTCACAATAATCAGGGAAAATGGGGTGAGCGATTAATTGTGTGAGAATGCATATAGGGATGGTTGTTGCTCTTTTTCTTCCTAATTTTTCATATTCGAAAATATTGTGACGCGGAAACCGCCAATCTTTTAACTTCGAGCATGCCGCGCTCCGTCGCTCTGAGTTTGATCTTCGAAAGTTTGTAAACTGGCTATGTTGGGCAAGCTAAGGTTAGAGTTTCTATTGCCTACTTGTTACCAGTATTTTTGTGAGATTACTAAGCGACAATCTTGGGAATAAAGAGGTTTAATACCGCTTCGGGATAGCCCCAGAATTAACTATAAGTAGGTACATACAAGATACTAAATAGACACAATTTTATGTATTAAGTAGCTGGTTGAACGCCGGTCAGTTGTAGTTTTGTTTTATCTATTATTTTTTTTTATTGTACAAAAAAAAAACGAAAAATGTTCAAAAATTACCCGATCTCCGTGAAATTTTGTGATCTGGTTCGATAATTAAGTATGTGGTTTTTTTGTCGCTACGTTTTTTGGAAATGTAAAAAAAAAACCAAAAGGTGGCGAGTGCGAGGTCTACGGCTCACACAACCACCTAGTATTTATTACTGCATAATATAAAAGTTCAATATTTCAAAAAACGGGTCAACCGATTTTAATGAAACTTAGCTAAGAACCATCTCGATTAAACTAGCTTTCGAATAAAAAAAACCGCATCGAATTCGGTCCATCCGCTTGCGAGCTATGATGCCACAGACAGCAGATACACAAACACACAGATACACAGGTCAAACTTATAACACCCCTCTTTTTCGTCGGGGGTTAAAAAGAGGCAGGTGACTGAGTGACTGAGTGACTGACCCAGAGATCAACCCACAGCCCAAACCACTTAAGTTAGATCTTGAAATTTGATAGACGTGTGCCTTGATGATCATAGAGGAGCACTATACTAAGAAGAGATTTTCCAAAATTCCCACGCGATAGGGAACAAGCCTATTTCATATTTTTCACAGGCAGCAAAGCCGAGGGGCATATGCTATTTACCACAAATAAACGTTGAGGTAATTAAAATCTAAATAAGTATTATGCGTGATTAAGTTCTGTGTTTACTAGTAAAAACTGAACATGTTCAAGAAATCAAGATCAGACATGAAAAGATACGACGAGAGTGCGAATAGAATCGAAGGGTCCAGAGAGTCCCTTTGATCTTTTAGCGGCAGAACCCTTGAGCCACCCTTGACATGGAAAGGGTCCAATTTATACAAATAGGCCGTCAGTTAAAATACAGCTGATTTAAAATGTTTTAGTACAATTTGGTTATGGGCTACACTTATTTTGATCCATTGTGTTTTTTTATTGTTAGTACAGAAATAGTAGAAAAACCTTTCCCACGAGCCAGGCAAAAATCAATCTTATGAGAATGTCATAAACATTTTGACAAGGGAAAGCTTTTCTGACGTTAACTATGCTTACATAACGTGTCGGCACCAGTAATGGATAAGGACCCGGTAATGGACAACATGTCATATTTAATAGAAAATTATGAAATGAATATTTCAAAAAACTAATATTACTTCACCTTTGTAGCTGTCTTTTAACTATCGGACTGCAGCTATCTAAAAGCTTTACTAATATAAAGACGCAAAAAACGATTGAAAATAATTAAAATGGAAACGAGTGAGTGCCTACTTTAATAACTACTAAGGTAAATAAATAAATGTGATAATATTCATTGGAAAAAGTAATTGGTTGAAATGGTCTTTATTGACAACAACAATTGCTAAAATTAATAAAATTAATAAAATTAACTTAAAAATAACCTAATAAGACTAAAAACTAAAAATAATCTAAACCTAGACCCTTGGGTAGGGTGCCCATTGGAAAAAGTAGCTATTTCGTTGTTATGTAATGAAATGGTATTTTCATGAGCTTTTCAACCCTCAGATTAGGTTCTCTGTTGGTACCCTTGCGATGGCCACATAGTACAGTCGCTGTCAATTTATTCCGACGAAGACAAAAATCCTTCGGAAATAATCTTGCAGATGTTAAAAACTTCAACAACTTTACATCAGTAACCCACCTGCACCCTCGCCTCAGAGAGGCTGATCCTCAGTGCCACCTCCTCTCTCAGGAACACGTCAGGGTAGTGTGTCTTCTGGAACAGGGATTCCAGCTCGCTGAGCTGTTGAGGGGTGAAGGTGGTCCGGTTGCGACGCTGCCGACGCCTCCCAAACATGTATTCAGTGAGCAGATCGCCCGGTAGCGGCGAGAGGTAAGGACCCGCCATCGTGGCTTTTCAAAGAGTAACTGGATATTTTTGCGTCATTTTAGGAGTACGGGGTAAAAAAAATCGGAGACCGAACAAATGGCGATTACTTCACAGAAGAAGAAGCTTGAAGAAAATGATTGTGGTACGCTAATTTAAGTAAAATTGGAGCGCTTTTAAGGAAAGTTTCCAACTCTTTAAAACTTCGATCGCAACTCTAAGCAAAATCTAATAAGACGTTCTATCGGCCGTGAAATGTCAAGCACTGTACGCATTTGCGAAAATCCCGCTGTAAAAACCATTCAGACTCCACCCCTTAGCATTAAAACCGGGGGTTGTGATTGGAGGAGCGACCTAGGGGTTGCAAATCTCGACCAATCACAGCGCAACTTTGCGGGGTAGTATTTGATAGGTGTAGATTAAGTTATAGAGTTATCTGTAAATACATTTTATATAAATGCGGTTAATTTTATGCTGGCTGTGTTAATGAGATATTGAAAGCGCCCGAGATTCTCATTACGGAGGTTGGCAATTTATTTTGTAGTTTCGTTTATGTTAAAATATTAGTAGAGCTTTTCACAATTTTGCGTTTAATTAAGTTATGTGTAATTAATAAAAGTTACTTTACTTCCGGGCTAATTAATTGGTCATGGTTTTTTTCTTGGAAAACTTTTCAAGTTAATTTTAAATACCTACATCGGTAAGCATTATAACGTGGGACTTTATAGTGATACACGCCTTTCATTAACCAATGATGATGGGGTCTGTTCGTGCACTTCAACACCGAATATTAAAGCATATAGTAAAATAATCTACACGATCTACTACCACAGTCTGCAATCATGGCGAATGAAATATTTGAGTTAATTTATTATATACCGTAAACCATACCAACGTAGCGTAAACAAAGAAATTAAACCAATAAAATTGAATACTAACATATTGGATTTCGATTTGAGATCGTGCTGTAGCGGTAAGGCCGCCTATTGCCTATATGTTTTTAGTTGTACCGTTGTTGTTTTGTTTGCTATTTAGGTATGTGGCGTTCAGTTAAGAGTTCTTGTACTGTATTAGGTATATTGAATAAAAAATCCATTGTTTTCCACGCCTTACTTGAACAGTTGTCTAAAAATTTAACAGAATCGTAGAGCAGATGCAGTCGCATTCTTTACTAAGTTGCTCTATTCTTACAATGAATAAATCCTACTGATTGGTGATTAACTAACTCTTCAGCACATGATTGTTGATTAAACATCAATAATCAAAGTAGATAAAATTGCATATTTGTATAACAAACTGCGGCCTGTCCGCAGCCCTAAACGAGTTTCTGCAAACATTTTAATGAATGACACCTCCCTTCCACCCGTGTATAGGGCGACCAAACGCAGAGGAAAAGTCGGAAATGTAAAGACTTACACTTAAACTCGATGAAAATACTTAAGTCAAATATTTCGACACTGGATTGTAAAACAGATATTTAATCTTGTGGCTATAACTTTATCCTGTACGTACGAAATTAACTAACCATGATTTGTTTTATCAGCCATGTGAAGATGACAGATTATAAAGTTATAGTAAAAGGATGAATGAATGAATGAGTATTTTATGACACAGAGAGGAAAGAAAAAATCTTACAATGTGCAAACAGAGCCCTTCCATTACGATACTTGAAAAAGCGTCATCTAAAACTGTTCCAAATTATAAGTTGATAGCATTAGTAGTTCCTGAGATAACTAGCGCCGTGTTTTATAAAGCTACAAGTTACAATTTACAAGCGGAAGTCTCTTTCTAATAAAAGGTGATAGAATGAGACTTCCGCTTGTAAATTGTAACTTGTAGCTTTATAAAACACGGCCCAGCTGTAACGGACAGACAGACCGAATAACAGAGAGACAGACAGACGGACCGAGTTACACCATAAGGGTTAATTATAACCATTTTGGTTCGGAACCCTAACAACATTACTTATTATAGTCTCTTTTATTAGACTTTACCGTCCACGTACGAACAAATATGATATTTTTGTCAGGACTTTTTAATAGATCAAGGATCATGTGCTTATTTTTCCTTTACAATCGGTCTTTACTAATTAAATTGCCACCAGTTTTAGTATACCTACACAAGTATAACCAGTTCAACCACAAGACAAGTTCGCAGAAGTAAAAACTCATAAAATAAGGAAAGTAAAGAACATGAGTCCACAAATCTGGGGACCCTACCCGGCCTCGGCGGTATGCTAATTAAGCGTTCCAGTCATATTGTTTTAGTTACTGCGGCTCTGGATAGTTGCTTATTTACATAATGTACCTAGTCTAATTTACATATAGCACAGATTTCAAACATAATGAGTAGCTGTACCAGATTTTTAATTTATATCCTACGACACAGAATTTGATGTTTGGCTACAATCGAAGCTACATGGGTGCTACAATGGTAATCAATAACTAAACGATTTTTACTAGATTTTAATGAGTTAATGACTTATTTTCTAAGTAACAAGACTAAGCAACATACACTAGGTAAGTACCTAACAAAATATAATTATTTTTAGCTGTGTATATATAAATCATAGATCTAATCAGACGTGGGTAAATTGAAAATAAATAGTCAAGATATGGTGGGTGGTACTAGGGCAGGTACCATGTCAAAAGAATCTACGTTAAAGGTCGCACCGCCGGTATGTATAGTCGCAATACAATAAGCTGCATTTATCTCATAATTGTCAAGTAAGTTGTCTTAGAAGCCACGGTAGCCTTAGTGATTTGGCTTATGGCCCCGGCTCGCTTATCTAAGTTTTTTTGGAATTTATAATTTATCATTAGCTTTTCGATGAAGGAAAACATCGTGAGTATATCTGCTCAATAATTTAATCTGTGAAATAATTTAACGCCGATGAGTGTAAAGTTCCCAATCCGCACTGAGCCTGGGCGTGAACTATGGCCCAAGCCCTCTCATTCTGAGAGGAGGCCTGTACCCAGCAGTGGGACGTACCTACATGTAAATAGGCTGGAGATAAGTTGATTTTTAAACAAATAATAAACGATTCATCCTGAACGAATTATACTAGCCTAATCCATTCCAATCGACAAGCATAATCGTCATTTTTGATGCCGACAATGTGACTTGATTTACTCTAAACCGCTTTTGTTTCCATACTCGTATCAATAATGAATCTAATCTAATCAAGGCTTACTTCCAACTGAATCTTGCTAAATTGAATCCAGATTCCAAGCGCCAAAAGTTCGAGTCAGTTTGAGTTAAAAACTGCAGCCCTCTGCGAGGCCCGTAAAAGCTCAATTAGTTAATTAATCTTTTTTTCCGCGTTAAAATAGCATTTATAAACGCGAGCAAACCGGTGGAAAATGCCTCCCCTGCTACACCCAGCCCTGACGGGTAGGGTTGACGAGTTTACCTAAAAGATTATTGTTCTTTAAGCCTTCTCTGTGTCCCACAGCTGGGCAAAGGCCTTTTCTATTTTGCGTCATTCATCATAAATATTCATTTGAATATCGGAATAAAGGCAGACCAAAACGAAGATGACGGGACGATATCTAGTCACCAAGAAGAATGTCAAAAGCATGAGGGCCGAAAATGAGTGTTTGTAAAATTATTAATCTGTCATCATTAATGGCTGCTTCTGATTAACACCTAAGAGCCCATGGATGTGTAAAGTCGAAGACAGGTAGCCTAGCTTTGGGAGAGGAGTGTTACAGGACTTACAGGCTGATGATTACCTACATTTTTATCATGCTTTGAACAGATGCCTGCTTATTAAATTAGCTGATGGCGACGACAGTCTACGGTTAAAAATGTTCGCGTAGGAATCATACTCAATGCTAATGCAGCATTAATATTAATTGACATCTCTTCTTGCAGCAGCCCTAGCTAACAAAGTTTGCTTATGCGACACAATGCGTCGGACTGATGCCTCAAACTGCTGATCAACTGCTAATTAGCTGATGGCTACAACAGTCTGCGGTTAACAATGTTCGCGTAGGAATCATACTCAATGCTATAATGCAGTATTAATATTAATTGACATCTCTTCTTGCAGCAGCCCTAGCTAACAGAGTTTGCTTGTGCGACACAATGCGTCGGACTGATGCCTCAAACTGCTGATCAACTGTTAATTAGCTGATGGCTACGACAGCCTGCGGTTAACAATGTTTGCTTAGGGTTGAACATGCGGTTTTTTATTGTGTTAATTATGTTTGTTGGTGTAATTTGTCTATCGTTAGTTACTGACAGACGCAAAATGCTTACCTCGTAATACCCAAGCAGGTATTTTACTATCTATTTACCCGTTTTATTAAAACACGACTCGATAGTTACTTAAAAAAAGCTTTAAAAGCAGATACAGGCAAGAGAAGGATCTGGAATAAAGAATAACATAAATTATTGTTTTAAAGGTAGAACTAAAATTTACAGGGGCAAAGAATAGACTTGGCCGGAATTAGATGTAATTTCAATCAAATATAAGTCAGCCATTCTCAGAGAATGCGATTTTTGAACATCCGAGCAAATATCGCAGGTTTCCTTGGGTGTATGAGACATTGAATTATTTTTTATAGTTACTACTAGGTTTATTCTACCTCGCACAGTAGAGTTTTGGACGATACGAGGGTTGTAACTATTTAAAAAAAAAACCAAAACCCATTATCCTAAGCTCCGTTTAGCGAGCGGACTCCAAAATTAAGAACAAAACCCTGTGTACTTTTGTGAAAACTAGAGGTAGTGAACATTAAGTGTTTTATTATTCAAGGCAACTAGTTGGACTATATTTTTGCTATATTAATAATAGCGGTAAGGCATTACTAACATTAATATGATTTTTTTCCTGCACGAGCGAAGTTGCATCTAAACTCCATCGACGGTTATAAAATCACAAATCACATCACTATTTCTAAGCTTACGCGCACCCTGTTGCGCTGAGCGTTCACGTTCGGTCTTGTCGCGGCCGTCGTTTAGGTTGGATGGGTGCATGATGTTGCTGGGCAAAATTACGAACATAAGTATCTAAACTCCATTTCGTGTTTCCCGTCTCTGCTAAACTCCGTTTAGTTGATTTATTTTTTACTGGTGTGCTTGTGGGTCTCCTTGTTTTGCTATCGTACAGTTCGTTATCCTATGTTTATTATGTATTAGCTGCGATTCCCTGAGATGCGGGCATCACTACATAAAAAATCAAAAACGGCTTTCTCCCTAAGCTCCGTTGACTAAACTTCATCGTATTTTCTGCTCGGAGCTTAGAAAACTAAACGAAAATCTCACTGTATTTATATAAGCGTCGACTAATTTATGCTGATTGGTATGACATTACATTATATTTGAATAGCCCGACTGTCCCAGTAGGACGGTTATGTTTTTTGAGTGGATGTATAATTATGTGCATATGTTTACTTGGCACGCTAATTGTGGAATAGACAAAGGGTTTATTCATTTTTCAATCATTATTTGTTTTTGATTTGATAAAAAAATCAAGTTTCATATTTTTTTCATATTATATGCGATAGCTCAACTCCGTCACGATATTTCTAAGCTCCGTCTTAATGAAAAATTCAGTGTCTTATAAACAATGATCGGGGCTTTGGATGCAATTCGCGGGATTTCGAGTCGTAATCATAGTATGGATGTGACTATAATCCCGTGATATTTTTTCAATAATAATAACGTTTATTTCAAACGTTGACCTGTAATATCGATTAATATCATGTAAAATAAAATAGAATAATTATCCTCCAACATCAATACAAATCCCGGGATCCCGGGCATATTCATTATTAGCATAACCTTTAAGGTCAATCACCCCAGATTGCACCGGGAACTCCCATTACTGTGATAAGCTCAAGAGCAAGTAATAAACACATTTAAATGCAACCTTTTTGCTATTGTAATCTATATGTTGTTACTGGCACGTTGTTCTAACGAACGTTCTATCAGAACATACGCCGAACAAATATCACACGAATCCGCATCCGATGAAATTTCTCTATATAAATTCGCCCCGCTAACATCAGTTGAAGTAGTAAGATCGTTTTCGGCTTATAAGTGGGTTTTAGATGTTAAACGAAATAGGTTAACATTAGGGAACATTGAAAAAATAATGGTTTGTTATTTTAATTTCATAGAGACCAAAAGTAATAAAAAATAATATGCTAATATGATATAGTTGTATTTCTCCATTTGTCTTCGGATTGCCAAAAAACGTGTGATAGTTTGAGCGTCAATTCAAATTTAACAATACATGGGGTATCAATCTCCATAGCACCAAATGCAAAAACAATGACAATTAGGCATCCGCATCTACAGAATCGTCAAACAAAACACACTCGCAGACGTTCATTAATCAAACATGTTTAGGTATAGTTATCAAAAGGCTCGTCCTAGCACGCGTTGCTTCCTGCCTTTGTCCAAACTCATTCGTTTTGTTTTAACACCCCTTTTAACTTTACTCGTATGCCGTGCTCGGTGCACACTGTCTCAAGGAGACCTATTGAGAAAAAATGTTCCTTCGAGCAAATTAAAAGCTTTGTGGAATGCAATGGAGTTTTTACACTGTGTTATGTCTTATGTTTAATGAAGACGCGATCGTGGCTTTGTGTTCAGAAAATTAACTATAGGTTGCATTATTTTTAACTGGTAAACAAGACTATCTGCTTAAAAATAATCCAACAAAAGGTATGCATGGGGACATTATGAAAACTTTAGATAAAGCGAATGGATAAGTAATTGTTCTAATACAATAATCGCACAAATTATACATTCAAGCAGACTAAGTTAGTTTTCTTCACCATAACGTTATGCGGCCCTGACAAAAGAACACAGTTGTAGATTTAAATATTTCTCCCCAATCTGCGATCTAAAGCCAACCAGTATGTTCCAAATCTTAACCTCTTCTGCATACTGTACCACTGTGTCATTTTCTTTGCTCAGTTGTACAGTGTTCACGCCTGTAGATGTAATAATATCCGCTATAGGCGCTCTAAGATTAGGTACACAAGTGCGAACCTAAATAATGCTCCTATGGTTCCAGGCCTTACTTCCACACTCTATCCCAAGTGTGCTCGTCCCTTACTTCGTCTCCGCTTGATATATTTATGATTAAAGCGCCTCCAAAGCGCGGCATTGTCTTTGCCCGGTTCTCTGTGGCGCCCCATCCGTCTTGCTTTCGTTTCACGCCACTTCCCCCCTTTCTTTGCAGGCACGAGATTTTTTTAATTATGACGTTGGGCCTTTTTGTCTTCGCTACAGCGGTGCTGTAGGGGCGTTGGTTGGAGCTAGAAATAGTGGGAGTTTGATTCTAAGTGAAAAATTGGTTGAAATCTGATTTATTTTGAATCGTTAACGATAGAAGTTAAAATAGCCATTACTGCGTCTAAGTAAAGAGAGTAAGAAGGATTCGGGTCATCGTATACTTAGGTACGTGCACATCGTGTATTTGTACTTACATAAGGCCAATAGAACGCACTCTGTGTTTTAAAAAGTAGCTTCTTTCTCGAAGCTAGTATTATAGGTAAGGCCAACGCTACTATCGCTCGAGTGCACGGAGCGGGTGCCCACGAGTCTATAGCATTAGCCCTAAATTTATATATGTATGCTCTTTTAAAACTAGTTTACACATGAAGGCATAGTAGCTAGCATTTTTATCTAACTAATCGAGAATCTCACAAGTAATAATACACACGAATGGCTAGATAAGTCAAGAATTCACTATAGGTAGCTCTTTTTGTAAACCGTAAGTAAAGGAAAACCACAATTTGCAAAACCGCATTTATCTTCATCCAACTTTAATTTGACATTGCAGCGAGCCAGCAAAGTGAAGCTACTGCAGCCAGCGCACGGAAGTTCTGATTATGTAGAGGAATTAATTTTCAGACGCGACGAACTACAGTCGCTAGTGGGGGGTGGGGGCGGCTCATCCGCACCTGAACGCAGCGACAGGGCTGCCAACTGTTTTCTCCCCCGACTAAGGCTCTGTGGCTTGTACGCTTCAAACATAAATGCGTATCTGAAGTGGGCTTCTGTGTACGAAGTGCAAACTTCGAACTTCCTATCGTGCCGTCCCGCTCACGTTAATATTATTTAATACGAGGGTGAGCGGGACGATACGATACGAACTTCGATTTTCTAATTTTCGTAGTAGTCCCTTAGGTCGTGGGATATCCCGCGCCCTTATTCCCGCTAGTCGCTGAGCGTCTCGCTTTCCTTATAACTGACTGATTTCTAAAACTGATTTGTAAAAAAACTATTGGAATAAGACTCTGTTTTAAAGTGTATGTCAGTCGGCTTCATATTATGGTCAACTAACCGACCAGAATCTTTGTTGTCTGTGCTGGGGCCTGTTTCAAAATGGTCTGTAACTTGTATAAGCGGAAGCGGAAGCCTCTGTTCAACTCCTTGTATTAGAGAGAGACTTCCACGTGTATTACAAGTTAGATAGTTATAAAACAGGCCCCTCTTCGTGTGTGAGGTAAAAAATACGAGGTAAGTGGCCTTTAGTGATCCCATCACACCAGGCTGTCGAACCAACTTTACAAATGTGATTTCTTCCGTTGATCAAATTATTAGCAACACAGGGAAACTTCCGAATATTTAGGTCTGTAATATTTCATGGTGGTAACCCTAACTCATCCGCGCTGTACAGCGTAAAGCGTAAACCATTTTGAGCCTCGCTTTTCGCAGGAAGTTGGTTACTCTTCAGCGAGGATTGAGCTTCTTGTTTTTAGCTGGGCTGTGGTGTTGTTAAGGATTTTTTGTAGTGGAAATACTTGTTCTTGGTAGATCTACTTAGTTAGAAAAAAAAGACTGGTATTGGGTACGTAAAACAGTATTAAACCTCTAGGTAGATCAAAAGATATATAGATTTGGTCTGAAATAAAGTCATTTTTTTTAAATAGTAGTAGGTTCTGGTCCTTTTCAACCAGGAAATTTCTATGTAAATAGAGCTATGGCATTAAGCAATACGGTACTAAGTGACCAATTTCATGTTCACAGAAACAGTAAACGTGTATAAATCAAATAACCTGAGATTGGTCAATTTTAAAAAAGTACGTACGTGACGATGCGTTTTAGAAGCTCGCTATTGCCTTCCAAATAACTAATTAAGTAGTATAAGTCTCTTTAGCACCCAACTATTCCAATAATAAACAGAATATTAGCCGAAATTAATTGAGTAAATAGCTACTGAAATGTTATTTCATATACAAGAATGTTAAAACAAGTGACAGCTACCCTACGCGATGAAACAGTTGTTAAAGAGTTATTGGGAGTTGTTGTTTGTGCCTTGCCTTTCGCAACATGCTATTTATATGAAAACAATTCGCCTCAGAAAAACAAATGACAGTTCTGATGGCAAGTGACGATGCAATTTACGAAACCACGATGTATTTGGTAAAATATCTTAACATTTAAGAGTATGCCTAACTGTCAAAATGACATTTATTCCATACACAAAAATGATAAAATCGTCGCAGTCGACTGATGAAATGGCTGAACGAGTTATGGGGCGCTGTTGTTTGCTCCTTGCCTTTCGCAACATGCTATGAAAATAATTCGTCCCAGAAAAGCAAAAAATGACAGTTCTGATGGCAAGTGACGATGCAATTTACGAAACCATGTTGTGTTTGGTAAAATATCTTAACATTTAAGAGTATGCCTAACTGTCAAAATGACATTTATTTCATATACAAAAATGATAAAATCGTCGCAGTCGACTGATGAAATGGCTGAACGAGTTATGGGGCGCTGTTGTTTGCTCCTTGCCTTTGTCGACATGCTATTAATATGAAAACAATTCGTCCCTCGTCGGGCCCGCGTGCATTTACGCTGCGGGACAATTTTATTGGTGCAATTTGATAATTGAGAAGTACTCAGAATTTAATGATTAGGTATCTACTTAATTCGATTTGCCCCGAGCTACTTTGGGAGAGGAAGCCCCTTTTTGAAACTTTTTGTTTATTTCGTACAGAAACTGTAAATTAGTTATTATTATTACTTAATAAAATTTGCAAGGTATTGCTTAACAAGAATATAAAAAAATCGCATACAAATATTCAGTACTTTAAGAAACTCTCCGTGTCTGACACCCTGCTTGTCATCTCTATTGCTACGTATTAAGATTGAAAGTGCCAACTATTGAGACAGTGTCGGGCACAGGGACATTTACATTACTTCAGCACACTCAAGATTATCCTTCTACACAATTACCTGATCAATTGATTCTTGCACCACATTAACGGGGTAACCGTAAAAATAAAAAAATGGAAAATACCAAAAAAATTCTCCAATAAAATCACATTTCTATATTGCAGGATTGCTTGCTTGCATGCTTGTTTGCTTGCTTTCTAATGGTTTTATATTGGCGCCTCTTGTATCATTGAAACCCTAATTCAAATGAGTATCTCAAAGAAGTAAAAAAAAATTGGCACCGAAATTACTTAAAAAAGGATTTCATAAGTTCACTCCACCTTGCGAGGCTCTTTGGTTGTATAGTTCCACACAGTTTCCACCCCAAAAACCGCGATTCTTAAACTATTTTGCGAGACCACCTCAGGCGTGAGTAAAGAAAATGGTGTATACAATCCCCACACGCATGGCCCGCGGTACAGGCTAAGCGATCCCCAAAGACTATGCATATGCACAGCAATCACGATAGCTCCCATTGTGGCGCAGATTAAAATTTTAGGGTTCACCCGCTAATGTAATTGCACCTCGCGGAACCGTGATGTGATCAGATGATTATTATACGGGCGGTGTGTTAGTTTTAATCACGGATTGGTGATTGAATTGGGTAAGAGGGCAATTTGCACGTTATGGCGTTAGTCTGGTAGAGGGATTAACTTGTGAGCTTGTTTATTGTGATTGCTTATAAAGGGGCTTCTAAACGGGCAATATTTGTCTAAATTACCGCAGTGTTTGAAGTAAAAAGTCTTTGACCAGTGTGTGTTGCTAGCGTTGATCTGAGACGTGGGCGCTAATGATGGGCCTCATAAGGAAGCTGAAAGTCACTCAGAGGGCGATGGAGATGTTAATACCTACCTATTATGAAATTATAATCCTAACTAATATTATGAATTCGAAAGTAACTCTGTGTCTCTGTCTGTCTGTTTGTTACCTCTTCACGGAAAAACCGCTGCACCAATCTAGATGAAATTTGGTAAGAATGGTTTGGATATTGAGGAATAACATAGGCTAATTTTTATTCGGGAAAATTATGTAGTTTCCGCGGCATAGCGATAACCGAAATCCACACGGACGAAGTCGCGGGCAACAGCAGAGCTAGTCACAAATAGATATCAAAACCAAGTAACAAAAGCACCGTAACTTATTTCTAACATTATAATTAAGTAAATATTAATGTTTTTTTTTTATTAGCATTTGTAATGAAATTAACTTCATTGGATAAATTTACGAGACCTGTTATGGTCTGTCACGTAGGCAAGTACATTTGTATAGTTAAGAGTACAGTAAGTTAATTTAATTACAATAAGCAACAGTAATCTTATAACACCAGTGAAACCGTGTGAAAAAGAAGCAACTTGATTCAATAATCCCGCCTCAAAATAAACTATTGTCTTCCGTATCGTATGAGTGAATACTAAAATGATTGCTCGGGCTTTGTGCAAGCAACTTGATTAAAGTTACCGACTGGCCGCGCAATGGTTCAATCGACCAAATTGCACTAATGGGGAGCAATGGATGCGGTGGTAATTAAATTCAAGATACCTACGTACATAAATTGTGCAATTGTGCATGCTATTATAGTGTTACTGTATAGGTAATTAGCTGATGCTGTCTATAAGTAGAACATGGGGCAACATGCTCTGTTTTTAAATAGCGCCTGAAGTGCCAGCTTATTGTTGGCTGTCGAACTTATTCAGATAAATTGAGACACTACAACCTAGAACCAAACATACTTATTAAAATTAAAATAATCTTGACAGTTTCGAATTATCCATATTGCAAGCTCTTCATTTTAAAATGAACCAAGATTTTCTGGGTTCCCAAACAATTACTTAATTTGACGATTGAAAGCATTCAACAAACACATTATTAAATGTAATGCGAATATCTCATTTCGGATGAATCTCCCGAGTATTGGGCATCAGATCTCGCCGCGTTTCGGAGTATTCATCCAATATCCAATATTCAGTAAATGTATTCAATATTTTGATATAAATGTATTCAATATTCGATATTAATGTATTCAGCGGCGCCGGGCCGCAATTTTCATTTTGTAATTTTTACCGAGTGCGCATTCGAACCGGCACAGGTCGTCAAAGTGTACCTATAATTGTTGGGCAAAATATCTTGCTGCTATGTAAAGAATGACATTTTAAATTAATAGACGTTGCAAATATTGCAAAGATATATATATATATATATATATAAGCGTATTCACTCGCCTCCACAAAACTTTGGGAGCCGCCGGCTGCCGCACGTGGATTGTTCCATATAATTTTATGCCATTTTGCTACTATTCTTTTTTACTCTACCCGGCCATGTTTGACTTTACATCGGTATTGGATCAGTTTTATATAATTTGTAATTAACTCAAGTCTTGGGCCAACTCAGTAACGTACCTACATCTAATTACCAGAGCTCGGACAGGTCATAGCAAAATAATTGCAACACGGTAATAGAACAAGATTAATAGAGTCGCATTATGCACAGTTATTTAATTATATTTTTCAATTACAATTATAACAGTAACCCAAAATTCACCATATGTTTGTGAAGGTATTTCCATTAAAATTTGTTTGAAGCTGATGGTTGTATTGAACATTTTATGCAATCATCAACTACTACATTTTCTGGAACAAACCAATGTTTTTATTTAACTTTACTTATTATTTAATTATTTGTGGTAATTATTATTCACTATTTTCATTTCATTTCATTATAAAGTAAAAATGTTAATTTACGATAATATCGTCTTTAGATAATTATAATCTTAAGTATCGACTCTATTGAGTATTGTTCTATTTACATATCTGTTTTGGTATGACCTGTCTGAGCTCTGCTAATTACCTATGATAATTCATAGATACATGAACACTGGTAGAGATCCCTTCCTTATAGGGATAAGTCCGCCTTTGTACTTGTATGTCATTGTTTGTAGCTTGTCTTTTTTTGTATTTTTGCACAATACATCGTTTACTTACTTATTCACGACCATGAAAAAAAACTCGCAAACCCTTTGTAGAAAGAGATGCCACAATAAAGTTAGGTAGAGCAAGAAAGTAATGTAAGCGTATTCACTCGCCTCCACAAAACTTTGGGAGCCGCCGGCTGCCGCACGTGGATTGTTCCATATAATTTTATAGGGGGAGGGGAGGGGGGGGGACAAATGAAAAGTCCGGTGCTGGCAGAACAGTTAAATATATACTCCAAAGCACAAAAGAAACACATTTACGTAATATATTTCATTCTTTCATCGAAATTTATTCGCTCTCTAGTGGACGCGTCGTGATGGGGGGCTCTACTTAAAAAAATATAATTCAGTGACGTCTTCATAAGAAGATAGAGTAATGGGGAAAAAGTGATAGGTATTCAACAACTGTTTTTTATGTATACTTAATATAAAGTGGCTCAAGCCTTACGTTTAATACATTTGACTTTAAGGTAGTTTTTGTTTCAATCAACATCAGACTTACCTACTTAGTGATAACCTATTTTCGCTATGTGGTACTGAAAAAAGTAAGATACTGAAGTGTAATATAATAAGTAACAGTAGTAATGTTATTGTAAATGAAAGAAATAAAATAAAATAAAAAAATAAACAATCATTTCGCCAACAACACAAAACTACTACTTACTATAAGTTTCAGCGAAACACCTCTAGATAGGCTGTTCCGAATAAGGTCATTTTGAGTATCTAGATGATTAATTACTATTGTTATTATTTTCTTTTATAATGTTTGTCAATTCAAACAAATCGTGCGATGACGTTTGAAATCGTGACATTGGCCGCCACGCAAGTGATACCAGTCTCGTAAATTGGTTCTATAGAAATTCCGCAACAGAGCACATCTCACAAATGATCAAGCTTTACATCAAATGCTATTAAGTAAGTGTGTTGCTGTTTGTACCTATGTCGTCAACCACCATGTTGACAACGCACGCACCATTTTTTTTTGTGTCTGAAAATTCATATTTAGGTACATCCAGCAGAAGTAGAGTTACTTCCACGACAGTCACCGCGACTCAAACGAGGATCTTTTATCACAATGCTGCCATATTAACTCAACTCGACTCATGCCGTCGTTTCCTATTGCATCTCTCCGCAAATACGATTTGACGTTCTCGTTTCTTTCCTTATATATTTTTTTTATTAATATTGTGCGGTTTGAAAATGCTGTTTTGTAGCTGGTGATAGTTAAATAAAAAAGGTATTTTTGGGGAATACCTCACCCAAATAGATCGGCTTTTGTTCGAAGTTTTGGAGGTCATAATTAAATGTGAGAACCATCTATTGAACCACAAAGTTCGTTCGGAGCACCATCTGATTCGGCTGAAGTTGTTTTGAGGCTGCTCACTCACTAGAAATAATGCAGCGTTATACCTACTTACATGGCATGGAAGCCAGTACCATTCTGTACAATAAACAATCCTTTCTCCATAAAGCCATTGTACATTTCATAAACTCACCAGCCTACATTTTCAAAGCATCATAAAATCTCATCCACCAACCGTTACCTCAAACCAATCAGCTCACACTAGGGGACGCTTCACGCCGCTGCCGCTAATTGTACAAACAAAACAGCAACACAGCGTTTCTCATTACACCTCCTCTAAATGGTGGCTCCAATCTTTTAAGAGGAATTACCACACGTCACAATGCGGGTATTGTGACGAGCTCGTTAACGGGAGCGGGAAACCGTGACGTCATCAACTAATGCACTACAAGGTGTGCTCTTAATCATAACATATATAGTTTAGGGCCTAGAAGCGGCCCCTGAGGTATGCGATGGTTATTTAGGCGCTACAGGCGTGTCTTTGCGTGGAGGAAAATCATGGACCAACTACTGGACTATTGATTTACCACCGGACGTCTACCAAATAGAAAAGGTCGCAATGGAAAATGTTACTGCTAGAATGATGGCGACTCGCCATCTGTTAGACGGGCCTTCGTATCGGCGCGGAGGGCTTAGGGTAGAGAGGTGTCACTGTCACTGTACTTTCAACGTACAGCCAACTCGCCACTTACGTTTTCACATCTACCCTTGAGCATATAGCTCTTACGACTCCACTCTGACCGGCCGCTTAAGGCAAGTCAGACTTGCAAGGAAACTGCCAGCGCTTCGATCCCCAGTGGTATACGTGGATAAGTCATTTTGAATAAGTCATTGATTAAATTAAACACTAAGATCAAGATGGTGCAAAGTTGTATTCGGAGCCGAGTAATAGTAAAATACTTGCGCACACAGTATTGCTACGAGATCTCCTGCTACGCCGTAGAACTTTCGTAGCTGACGTTGAGCCTCAGAAAATGTGAAGTAAGCATCAATACAATATACTGATGTGAGTGAGGTGTTGATATATCTACTTAGTAAGTAATTGCTGTTAATAAATAATACATGATAAAGCAGTTTTAATTAGAGCTCCTGAGAACAGAAGAAAGGCCCTTGAACCAAAAGAAAAGTGAATTTTGTAGAGTTCAACCTACAGTATAGTGGTAAATGTCCCTGTGCCCGACGCTGTCCCAATCTTAATACGTAGTAGTAAAGGTGACACGCAGGGTGTCAATAATTGGAATTAATGTATCGATCATTGGGACGTTTACCTTGTTATGTGTGATTTAACGTAATATTCAAAGAAAGAAAGACAGAAAATATATTTATTTGGTCACATTATAAATTACGACACAAAACAATATTAGTGAAATAAACGGATCACTCACGTATGTCAGTCGAGTATAGCCCAACTTGTTTCGGACTAATCCGTAGTCCTTCCTCTGGGAGCATGCCCCACGCCGGCGGCGAGACGTAAACGAGCGAGTCGCTATGATTGAATCTCACGGTAGTTTCATGTTAAAACAATATTCACTGTTGGCAACGTTATGTGCGTTTTGTGTTCTTCAACAAGGCACAGAAATAAAATAAGCAACGATTGGCCGAGATTTTTCAACTGGTTACTCGTTTACACGCCGTGGCCTATTTGTTTGCCTTTTCCAAGGTCTGTCATTTCCATGAGTTCAACATCATCTCCGTCAAGGTGCAAGACTGATTACTTCTGCAGGGCGCGGCACGCACCTCGTCTCAGCACTAGCACAATTTGCCGTGACTCGAGTTTGCCGTGGTTTGCTGTATGATGGCCCATTAATTACTATGTCGGATGCTGTCTAGGTATTGCTGCTACCTACCCGACCTTTTGTTACAGTAGCCGCTGCTGTCCTTGGAGGTATTCATCAACGTCAGTTACTTTGATAAGTGAACAAATTAAGAGACAGTTGAATATCAATGTGAATGAATATTATTTTGTTTGACATCTGATAATTGATATAACGAGTTTTACCTACTGAACACACCAATATATTTATATAAATTATATATTACGTACTTACTATATGTAGGTTATTAACCTACTTTATTAAAGTAGAGTTTTGTACTTATAAAGGTGTGTTAAGTTAGGCTGACTTTTGATTATTGATCTAATGATGATAATGACCTTCAGTCTGCGCTTAATTTGAAATACCTGTAATAAACGTACTTTGTATCGTAATTTATGTTTTTTTCATTAAATATTTTATAATTAGTTAACAAATTATATAAGAACCCAGTGAAAAATTAAAAAAAAATTAGTTCCCCTTTTCAAACAGAATACAGACAACTATCAAACTGTAGTCTTAGAAATATAAAATGTAGTTAATTTAATGAATAATTTATTGAATCAGGCGTTACTTTACGGAGGTCCATATTTATGAACTAAAAAACAATTACTTTTTTGCTTAGTTCATAATTTAATGAATTTAAAGCCGTGAGATTATTTAGAGTTACGAGTAACTTTATTTGCTGCAAATGCTTCGTGTAGTGAAAATCCTGTAAAATTTGATAGCGACAATGCGTGAAAGATACAAAAACGCACATAACGTTACCAGAATTGAATTTGTTGAGCTCTGCGACAAAAATAGCAAAGCTACTCACGTACCTACGATTTCCAAAAACATTCCCTTATACCTTTTCAACTCGCACAAACCACGGGAAAACATTTTCCTTTTGTTCAAATAGAATCCGAGATAGGACCTTACTGAGCACAGAAAAGAATGAAATTATAATAGCTAAAACGAATGAATGCCTATTGTTGCTCCAACAGAATATCCCAATTAAGTTGCGGCGGGAAGGATATAATCAAAAGTGATCTCGCGTCTGCGCGGCTACTCGCTACCGGGCTCTGTTGGGTTAACATTGCTCTATGGATATAACCAAAAGTGATCTCGCGTCTGCGCGGCTACTCGCTACCGGGCTCTGTTGGGTTAACATTGCTCTATGGATATAATCAAAAGTGATCTCGCGTCTGCGCGGCTACTCGCTACCGGGCTCTGTTGGATTAACATTGCTCTATGGATATAATCAAAAGTGATCTCGCGTCTGCGCGGCTACTCGCTACCGGGCTCTGTTGGGTTAACATTGCTCTATGTACTTAACATCACAGAAAATTTTAGATTTATAAGTATTTGTGACGACGTTTGATGTGACGACGCTCTAACTTTACGATATGACAGTTGATGCAGGTTTTTGTCGCAGAGTATTAATTTTTTTTTGCTCACGATTTTCCCAGAACAAGAGCATTCTTTACAGTGCCTACCCCCGATTTCCGAACGTTACTGGTACCAATATAAAAACTTTAGTATACATAATTCGAAACAATTCTTACTTCTTACCACGAAAATAACTATTTTCATCGCTTGATTGTATTGATTAGCAAAAAGAGATATTCATTTTCGTATAAAATCATGAGTAAGTATTAGTCGTCTGGAAAGTAGTAGAACTGTTTAATTAATACCAAAGCTGCGATTGCATATTTTCTTTGACACACGTCATTTTGAGAGCATAAGTACATAACCGGTGTATTAACAAAGAAGCATCTTGATATCGACATGTGACATGGACATGATTCGCCTTGCCAAGCCAAAACGCAAACAGATCGACTTTTCACGCGACATCGAATCGGCACCCCAAGGACCCAGGACTAGGGGCGTGGAATGAAAAATTTTAATTTCGAATGCAGTTTGTTAAAGAGCACAATACTAGGTACGCCGGGATACTCGCTGGAAGCAGATAACGCACAAAAGGGTTCCTATGTCTTTGTTTACGCTCGTTATTAGGTACAGCAAGAACACAATATGATGATAAATTAATATGTTTTTGTAGATGTATAATACCTCTTAATAAACAGTACATCTGTACGGGTTTTGAGTTTTCGGCGCATGCAACATATCCAAATATACTGTGTTTTAAGGTAAACTAGTGGTTAAGTTAATTAGTACCAGTTTGGGTTACCAAAAGTAGCAGATATAAACTGAAATTATATCTTTATCATCATGTAAGGAAGTCGCCGTTAGTTAATACAATTCTACTAATCAAAATTACGTTAATCGAAATCCCTAAATCGATAAATGGTCTTAGCACACCCTATACATTTTTAAAGACCTATCCAACAATACTTGGGATAGATAAGAAAACAAAAGAATCACCCCAACTTGACGTATAGGCAAGGCACCAAAAAAAATAGTTTTCAAGATTTTATTCTACTACTTTGGGTTTCTTGTTGACTACGGTAACCTAAAAACGTTAATGTTGACTGCACCATTTAACTAACCTTATTCTAACCACACATGCATTTCAAAAAGAGACGAGCCGATGAAAATTTTAACGAAATTAAAAGTCGCGTGAAGCCCGGGCTGGTCAGACACCTACGGACGTGTTGGATCCGACAAATTAGATGCCTACCTACCTCAATGTCTACATGTTTGTGTAGTGTACACAAACTGACAGATATGCCAGGATTGATAGATATGTCGAAGTGGGTATTCATTTATTTGGCCAAAAAACGTTTGAAAAACTGATTCATTTCCCGAATGTTTCATTTCCTCAATTTTTTTTTCAGAAGCTGTAAATATTTCAGGATTTACTGCTGGGCCATCTCGTAGAACCTTATTAACTTAGGTTAGGTTTGTTTTATAAAAATCCTGATATATGTTTACCTACAGTTACGGAAAAAAAATTTTGCGAAATGAAACAATTGGAAAATAAATCAGTTTGGCAAAATTTTTTTGGCAACATTAGTAAACCGTCGCAGTGTAAAATTTTCGTACTAGAGTTATACGGCATTTAATTTGACAATTCGATGCTGAAACAGCCATGGACAACCTTAGAGAATAACACCCCTGGCCCTAGCATTAATTGAACTAGATCTTGTTCTAGAGGACCGGCCTAGAAATTGTGTAATAATACTGGTACTTATCAACACCATGCGCGTTAGCGCTTGAAAACGTCCAAACCAAAAGACCACTAATTTGCAAAAAATACTGTGGCGGTATCACCTATTTTCGGTTTGTAGAAAAAGTTAATGCTGTCATAGAGATCGTGGCTGACGTATGTCTCAGATATAAGTGAATTCGAAGTCCGTTTAGTTTAATCCATATTCTGTGTTTATTGTGTTTCTTGTGCTTTTTATATTGTGTATTGTCCTTTACAGACATTATACTTTTATGTGGAAGGTGGTGTTTTAATATTCAGTTTAAAACCCTTACCCACAAGACCACTAGATAATCAGTCCTAATTTATTCGAACGACAGCGCTATGATATGACGTATGGCTGTCGTCGGAAAATGCCGTGTTGTACTAGGATACATTTTTCGTGAATTTTGTACTAGCTAGCTAGCTAGCTAAGAAGTAGCCTTGAAGCATTTCCGTAGAAAGCGTCAGAAGAGATTCAACATTCTCGCTGGCTCGTGTTTTTAGGTGCTTCTTGTCTCTATGTGCTGGTAAATTTCACAAGCCGCGCTAGATAGCGCCGGCGGCGGTGGGCGCGGAAAAACGGGCAATCCTTTAATTAAACCCGTGTGGTGGTCACAGGAAGACAGGTAGGGTGACTGCGTCCGGACCGAACACTATTCGGATTTGTGGAGCTTAACGTGTAACTAGCGATTTTGCATTTTCTCGAATTGGGTAACCTAAGCTAACTGTAACTATAATAGTTAACAGTATAAGTATTTAAACTTTGCTATCTGAACTTCATATTAGTTAACTACAGTGGATTTGTTATAATTTTGCTAAATTAAGGGTTAAGGAACACGTTTGTATTTTAGGCTGCTCTAACGCGAGCAATCAAATGACGCGATTGCACGCAATGTTGTATATGATGTCTCGCTGGCCACACCAAGCAATTAACGTGGATACTATTATAGCTGAATGGAATAATATTTTTATCATTTTATTTTATTTTATTTGCTCTTGCCGATGCAGTTCCCTAAAGTTTAACCTAAGTTTTTCCAAAACGAGTTCTTTCATCTCTTGATACAATATCTCTATCTATCTTCTTTTTTATTTGACCCAAATATTCTTTCCTCGGCCTTCCTCTCTTTTTCCGTTCCCTCCTATCTTTCATGCTGTACCTAATATTCCTTCAAAATTAATGCTGCCCCATTCTCTAGATTCCTGCATGAATTGCTTCAGATTGACCCATTATTGTTGACTGCACAAAAAGTTGGCCGTATAAGTGCATTTTATTCATGGAATGACTACAAATCATCATCATCGTCATGTCAGCCGAAAGACGTCCACTGCTGGACATAAGCCTCCTCCGAAGCTCTTCACTACAAATACGATACAAATACTAGACTACAAATACGAAACCTTATTCTAATGGCTACTCAAAACGGCAAAAATAGGTTTTTAAGGACAAAATTTAATCCTGGCTCTACTAAATTAGTGTGGAGTCTTACTACATTTTATCACGCGGGCTCATCGGGCGTAATTCCTTTTGGCTCACACTAATTCGCAGCGTTTTAGAGAAGCTCAAAGGTATCTCGTTCGCCTCATTTATCTTAATTATTTCCAATTTATTTTCTGCAAAGTATTTAAATTAGGTTCAAATAAATTAAAAACGATTCAAACATGCTGAGTATAAGGATTCAGTCGTAGATTACTGGCTGGCTATTAAATAACGTTTAAATTCGGCTTTAAAGTTAATGTCTAAATCACAGGTTTAAATTATAATGGAGGAAATTAAAATTTTAAAATTTGTCGGATACCTACTCAACTTCATAATTAAACGAAATGAAATCAACCAGATCCAAGCTGTTTTCCTATTCAATTCGTTTTGAAGCCTTGTGTGGTAGCGTTATATACCTGAAATTACGTAGTCCGTCAAACATGCCACTAGCTTAAAGCAATAACGTGTCCGCTCTGTACCTGTACCCGGTTTTAATCAGACCCGGTAATGAATTGACGTCCGGCTAGCCGGGTAGTGAATAGAGGTTCGACCACACCAAGGAAAAAAAGCGTGATATTTTTTAAGCCTTTTTAATGTAGTTGGTGTTGCCACCGTCACAGTTTTGCCCTGGCTTCGGAGGGCGTGTATGGCTGATCCGTCACAGCCGCTATCGAAAATCAATTCTGAAACTTTTAATACATTAATATTTGCTACAACTAAGTACAGTAGATTTTGCATATTTTGAGGTGTGTAAGCTTATCGAGTGCCGCGCGCATGTTCGCGATCGCATTCACAGCTCCTTGTTTGGAAACGCATGTACTTATGCGGTTTCGAGACTTTCGCCCAGTGTTGCTGTCAAAAATGAAAGGGCACTTGAACGCACTTGCATTTGTACTCGCACTCCGCATCTGAACAAGTTTTGGGCCTGATGACAGTCGGCAGCCAAAGCATTAAAACAACGTAACGTTATAAACGCTTCACTGCTAAAACGGTGCGACAGCGTGTTTTTACCCGACTGCGAAAGAACGTACGTATGTATACTGTTCGTACGTATGTATGTCTAATTCTTTGGCACGCTCTAGGTACTAAACTGTTTGACGGATTTCAACATTTATATTCGTCTCAGTTGTGGAAGTGACATAGAGTAAGTATATTATTAATATTAGTTAATTGTGTTTGCAGTCGGGTTTTTTGTTTAAAAAAATAACTTTTAAGCTTCGGTGTGGTCGGTCCCTAATGCCGGTAATGCCGGCTCCGTCCTTCCCTGTCATCGAAATGAAGTGGATTTGCGGTAAACGTGTTTTATTCGATTTAATTTGTTTAAAAGGGTCTAATGGGTGCTGTGCTGGGTGGCGATTTACAACCACTTGGATGGAAGATTTAAAAGATAAGATTAGGTAAATGTTAATTATCTTACGCTTTCTGTGACAAGCCTTTTGTGCCCAAAATAACTAGTAGGTACGTTTGTAAGTAGTTCAAATAAATGAAGAAACTGTAAAGTAATAACAAAATGGCAAAAGGAAAGTTACGAGTATTTGCACGAATATTCGTCGCAGAAATGAAAAGTATGAGTTTTTTCTCGTCTTACAAGTATTATCGCGCGACAAAAAACCTCCACGAAACTCTATTATTTTGACGGATCACTTTTTGGACTAACATAACACATACCTACTTAAAGCACACAAGCGTCGCGAGCTAAAGTAACAAGGTACTGCTTCCTGCTGCTGTATTAATTCAATTCTCATAGCTTCACCTGAATGGTGGGTTGGCGGAGAGGGGGGAGGCGGCGATTATTGAGCAAATGTAATAGCGGCATTGTGATAGAGGCTGTGTTCAGACGTACAGCGTTGATTAGTGCACACGAGTGGCGCGGAGCTGTTGTTACTGTCACAATTATTGAGCAAATGCTTATGCGGGTGGTAGGACCTTTGTGCGAGGTCCGCCCGGATCACTGCCACCATCTTACTCGCTAATCCTGCCGCTAAGCACCAGTGCTTGCACTGTTGTGTTCCGGTGTGGAGAGTAAGACAGCCGCGGAAATTACTGGCACAGAGGCATTTCATCTTAGCCCTCTAGGTTGACAAAGCATCGGCAATCCTTCCGGGGTTGCGGATGTCTATGGGCAGTCGTGATCACTTATCATCAGGTGACCCACTTGCTCGTTTGCTTTCTTTGTCGTATAAAAAAAAAAAAGTAGCGGCATTGTGATAGAGGCTGTGTTCAGACGTACAGCGTTGATTTGTGCACGTGAGTGGCGCGGAGCTGCGATTGCTGTCACAGTATTGAGCAAATGTAATAGCAGCATTGTGATAGAGCGCTGTGTTTAGTAAAGCAATGATTGTAGGGTAACCCTAATGTTGGCACCCTCTCAGTGCTTGGCACTCTTACTCTCAAACTCTTAATATCAAGCCAAATAGAATGAAATTCCGACAAAATCTTGGTGCCGATAATAGGGTAATTAGCTTATTTTGAAAAAAAAAAAGTAAAATGAACGTAACATACCAGTGAGTAGGTATTATGTAGATAGGTACACTATTAATTACCTAGGGAATGCGACAAATTGTCAGTAGGCAGTTGATAGAAATTAGTGAATAAATCAAAATTACAATGACATTGCAGTAATTTGACGTGTGAATCTGCGTGACTCTGTATGTCTGTCTGTATCATCGCAGCTCGTGAAAGTATAAACCGAATTGGACACGGCTTTTTTTAATCTAAAGCTAGGTAGTTTAATCGAGATGATTCTAAGCAATAATAATGATAATAATATTTTATAGTAATATTTTTTTTATAATTGGAAAAAAATAGATCGTTACTAATTTTTAGTCATGACGTAACGCGTTTTTTTCCGACAGCACATTCAAATTCAAACAACAATCATGTGCCGTTTTATAAATAACTTCCAATATTTTATTCCCTGTTATTCCACTCCTTCCCCTGTTCTTGATTATATTTGCGACGAGCCACGGACACGCCCCATTCCATCCCCTATTATATTCCATATAACAACCAAAACGCCGTAACTCCTTTAATTTCTCTGTCAAATTTCGACCTTACACGTTTTTACGATGGTATAAGATGGATCGCTGTAAGATTGCTATATAAGGATTAAATATTATCGTGTTTCGATTTGTAAAATAATACACTTTGAGCTTTGTTTGCGGAGGCTGAATAGCAAGTGATGTTTTAGCATTCAATGAACTTAATTAATTAAAATCTGCTCGGAGATGATTAAAAGATTATTGATTGTTAGGCGCTTTTGTAGTACTCAGAGCGTTTGATTAAATTATAAAAAAATTGATTAAATCTACTCAATTAGGATAGAGGTCGCTTTACGGTATTATGTGTTATGTTACAGTTGTTGAAAATTTGTCTATGGTATGACATATTCGGGCAACACTGGCGCTCTAGTTTGTCTAGTACAATATGTCAGCTCTCTACTTCCTTCTTCTGTCATGGTTGCTCGCCTGCCCTCGCCACGTACGTAATACTAATAAAATCAGATTTCATTGTAGTTGTGTAAAAACTGTTAAAATAATTGTAGTGTGTATTTTCGACAATACAGTTCTGCAATTGATGTTCATTTATTATTTCTGCGAAACTCCCACCGGTCGACAAGCTGCCTGCGCATACGCTCTGTCTAACAACAGTTGTAATGTGTTATACATATAAGTAGGTGCCTAACCTACTCTATTCGAATCGCAACTTGTAGGTAGGTACCGTTTGTCCAATTCATAACATAAATAAATGACAATTAAACGTGCCATTAAGGTAAACTTCTCAATATAAACTTTCCAAAATATTAATAACACTTTAAATTAATATTCCTATAACGATGACCATCTCTATATAGTGGAAAATTAATTTGTACCTAATTTTGTTTTATTTAATATGACTATTTCGGCTTTGACATGTATGTTGGATGAATAAATAATCTAAATCACTTTTCGACATTAAATGACAACTATAATTTTACACTTCGACGCCTCCTCGAAAGTCCTCTGAATATTACCCAGCTTTAAGTAAAATATGTACATACTATATATGTACCGTAAAAGATTAAAAAAACCCTTGAAACCCTTTTGTGCTAACCAGTTGTTTCAGTATTTAAATAAAGGTGTGCTCTTCAAAAAGTTGAGCATTGTTTTCGGCGGCATGAAAGTCTATTGTCTTTTGAGAGTAGCCATTGCAACGTACAGTCTGCAGCAACTCTTTAAACAGACGAGAAGAAAGAAGAAAGAAGACATTTATTCACTTTCACAAGAAGACACACAAATACAAGAAAATACACACAATTTCACACATTTTTTCTCAAGGGAGTGTGTCCTCGCAAAAGTGAAACGGTCGCTGACTCAGCATTATGCTGAGGCGTTAGACGCCTGCAGCGCTGATTTTCCGTCAGAACCGTCTAACTACTCACGTTTAATAATTTTACCTCATCATCAACATCACCAGCCTTCTTTACGTCCCACTGCTGGACACAGGCTTTCGCTCAGAATGGTGCTTTAGGTTGGGTTCCCACGCGGGCCCAGTGCGGATTGGGAACTGCACACACACCAATTTAATTGCTTCGTAAGCGTTTAAAGGCGTACTTTCAGGAACCTAAAAGTATCGTCAATTCATTACAACAGTATTTATGAAAGAAAAGAACTCGTTAGCACATTAAAAATATGTAACTAAACAACGCACATAAATTGCGTACACCGACAGTCGATTTTAAACATGGGAGGCAAATAATTACAAAATGTCACTAAAGTATAGTGAGATAGTACTTACTTATTTTTTCTGAATTAAATTAGAAAACTTTTAGGTATCTGTTTTATAGGAAAGCATTCTATTTTTTTAGATACTTTGTACGAAAAAAATACTCGTGATTTTTAGAGGGGGAAGGGTTAGTCTGAAACCTCACCAGTCTCACCATGTATCACCGGAGGACGGGGTAGTTACGAAGTTGTTAAAAACATCAAGTAATTAATGAACGCCCCCATATACAACGTGTTTCAAAATAGCCTGTAAAATAATAATAATACTGATAATAATACAATAATAATAATAATAATACAGGGTTATAAGGTAAAATATTTTTATTTTTTTATTTCATAGTGATTGAAATATTGTAAACGGACTCTTTATAATGGACCATTTAACCCCCTTTCGGCTTTACGGGTATTTTTGTAACTGCTGTATATCTGCTGCCGACTGTACACAAGATTTGATCGTCCTCGGCGGTTTCGGGAGTGGCCGAGCGCGTATCACTGAGAGGTTCTATTGTTTAATGCCACAATTGGCCGCGGATGAAAGAAACTGACCAAGTCTGTGGACAATGTGGACGGGGATTGACTAGTTTTGGTAGTTGTAGTTGGTGCTGAAAAAGTCTTAAGAATATACGTTTTGCTGACCTTTAGGTGCCTGCAGAGGAAGATACATCCGCGAATGGAGATCAATTTATGATTTCAAAGGTGTGCCTTTTTAGATTTTTTCTAAATTTTTAGGGTTCCGTACCTCAAAAAAACGGAACCCTTATAGGATCACTTTGTTGTCCGTCTGTCTGTCTGTTTGTCAGTCAAGACCCTATTTCTCTGGAACGCGTGGAGGTAGCATGCTGAAATTAATATCAAGTACTCAAGCCTGCGGTCCCTTGAAGCTGTGAAAAAATCAAGCTTCTAAGTGAACGCAATCAAAAGATACAGTAATCAAAAAGGCCATTTACATACAAATTGCCGATTTTCAAAAACCTAAAAGGTACTTCCAGGTGTCCTAGAAACTTGAAATTTGGTATGAAGGTAGCTCTTAGCACAACCAATCCAAAAAGTCTCAAAATCTTAAATTTTTATGTCTGTCTGTAGATTTCGCAGACCAATATAAGTTGACCCCACACTGCATACCTTTTGCTTAGGAGCAGGGTTCTGCTAACACTGGACTTCTTAAAACACTGGGGAAAAGTGTTAAAATCTTTCTACGGAACCCTCGTGTGCGAGTCCGACTCGCGCTTGGCCGGTTTTTTTTTATTTTTAGGTACTAATTTCCCCTTAAAATCCATCATGATTTATTTTAAATACTGAACGAAACAAGAATACATAGAAAAACAGAAAATATGACCAAACCTGGGAATCGAACTCAGATCGTTGACATTTCGTGTCACGTGCCGTATCATTACACCAAAGCTAGTACTAAAATATGAATAACTTTTGATTTTTACGCTAAGTCATATTTTTCTGGTTTTCCGTATATTCTTATTTCAGTAAGTAATTATTTCAAATATAATATGTAGAAGATTTTGAGAGTTTTAAAAAGAGATGCTTAAAAACTATACTCTGACGGTGGCATGATCTAAGTACATTTTACTCATTTTTTAATAAAAAAAAATCTGTAAACGCTTTAATCAATCAATCGATTTACCACCAGTTTGACCATTTTGCTTACGTACATCAAATTTAATGTAACTATCTACTTACATAATAAAATTATGTTATATTCCAGTTACTGAAATTAGCGGAAAACACCGTAGTCTAAACGTCAAGTGAGGTTAAGTGAATGTTTTTTTTTAACAATGCGATTATGCCAAATATTCATTATTTTAAAACATCAAAGTATTAAACAGTATCAGTCGCAGTATAACACTTTTCGGCGGGCGGCCGCTCGAAATACCTGATGGTCGCACACTCCAGCTAAAATGGCATGAAATAGGTAGTTAGGCATAAATGTAATTTATATTTGCAATAAACATGATTTACATAATATTGAAAACATGAACTAAATACCTAAAATTGTCTAATATTTACAAATGACAGCACAAATTATAAACTAGGCTTAAAAATAAATACCCTTTTTTTATAATTATACGACAAGGAAAGCAAACGAGCAAATGGGTCTCCTGATGGTACGTGATCACCACTGCCCATAGACACCCGCAACCCCGGAGGGTTTGATTTGAGCTAAGGTGAAATGCCTCTTGTGCCCGTAGATAGACAAAAAATTGCCCCATTCCCTGTCGGTAGCGTGCCCAGAAGGCTGGCACCGTTGCCATTGGCATAATTATTATTGTTTTAAAATAATAGAAGTTGCTTACCTACTTTAATTTGTAACAAAACACATACAGGACTCCAAACCATCGTGTGATCCAAGTAAACGGGATAGTTGATACATTTTAACTTTTCTAAGTATAGAAAGATTATAGCAACCAACAGTCGTATTCATGACTGTAGTTATTAGTCGCGTGAATACAATCCTGTCCTAAGGATAAAATAATAATAGAGGCCCCTATAATTTGACTCTACAATATGGATGTTTTTTAAATTAATTTTCATTTAAGATACTTACTGACAAAACAGACTGTGTAGTAAGCAACGTGTAAGCAACATACTTATTAAATTTTTTAACCGACTTCAAAAAGGAGAAGGTTCTATATTCGATAATGTGTATTTATTATGCTCAACCGTTTAAGCTGTTATATTATTAAACTATTTTAAACACATTTTACATAATGTTAAAGATTATTGTCATCTTACACAATGTTTCATAACGTTATAATATACCTTACCTAGTTAATTTAATTACATTCAGAGTGTCTCATCAAAATTACTGACAGAAAATCTAACGCGTAGGTACATTTCCCGCTCGCGTGCACAACCCTTAACCCAAAACTGGCCGCGTTTAGGTAACCGCCCCATTGTCCAGTTATGCCAAAAAAGTTTCGCTGCCCATTGTCCAGGGCCTTTGTTTTATGAAATACTCGGATACTCGGTTGCTACAAATTGGGAAAGAGTTTTCGTTGCATGAAACGTACGGGAATATGCATTTGCTTCTATTTGCTTCGTTTTTGACAGTTTTTGGCGGCCGAAAAATGTTTTGTTGGGAATGAGCGAATGACTGAAGTTTTAAGTGCTATTGGGTTTTTGTGGAGTAATTTACGGGATTCGGTGTTACCTTTGTGAAGTTTGATCACAGTTTGATTTCAATTAATGAGCTGAACTTACAGTTAGTTCATTTATTTATTTAATCATAACAAATTTGTCCCTACAGCTAGAGCCAAAGCGGCGTAAAGTTACTGATATTAAACTACTTAAACTAAACAAAGGTTAATTTTAAGTTAGAGAATAGTTTAAGCAAACTGTTACATCATGAGGGTCCTTAAAACACGTAGCAGGATCACACGAGTGTTTTAAGGCCTATAATTATGTAAGTGGAGTTGCATACATCATTTTATCTACACACATATTAAGTATTATTAAGTAAAGTAAAGATGGGTTCAGAAGCTGAAGGTATATTAATTTTTTTTTTAAATCATAGACAAACTTCTAGCTGACGTTTCGCATCAACAATTTTTGAGGCCTTATTTTAAATTGTATTGGTTTTTGTAGACGAAAATTGACTGTCGTAATGATGGTCATTCATTACCTACGGTTTCTGAACGCATAATAGAGGACTTAAATAAATAAATATCATGAGACAATTTACACTAATTGACCTAGTCCCAAACTAGGCAAAGCCTGTACTATGGGTACTAGACAACGGATAAACATACATAAATAAATAGATAAATACATACTTATATACATATTAAACATCCCAGACCCGAGAACAAACATTCGTATTTACCATACAAACATCTGCCCCGACCGGGGATTGAACCCGGGATCTTAAGCTTCATAGTCAGGGTCTCTAACCACTAGGCTATCCGGGCGTCGAACTTATGATACGTGTGTGTTGTGCTGTTGATGTGGGACCTACATTATTGCATATACCTATATACCAAATAACATGCATTGGATTTGCATTTTCCTACAAACTTCACTCACTACTTGTCAATTTTAGAATGACCAGGGAACTACGAGGGGCGACTGAAAAGTAATCTACCTAACAATGAAACAAAAGACTGTCGTGGCTAATTTTTTTTTTCTTTATAGTCCCCTGCTAGTAAAATGCACTTATAAAATTTTTCAAATATTGAATTTAAACCATTAAAAAAAAAACTTTCGGTTTGTCGTCAAAAAAGTCAGTAACCGCAGCCTTCATTTCGTCATCGGTCATAAACCTTCGTCCCCTGAGGTCTTTCTTGAGAAGTCTAAACAGAAAATAGTCACAGGGGGCTAAATCTGGACTATAAGGGGGGTGGTCAATGGTTTCGAAGCCATTGTCTTTAATTGCTAGCTTCGTTGTGCGGGCGGTATGCACTGGTGCGTTATCGTGCAAAATCAGAATTCCTTTGCTTAGTTTACCTCGCCGTTTTTCTTTTATTGTCTCTCTTAGTTGATATAGTAAGTTTGAGTAATAATCAGCATTCATTGTAGTTTTCTTCGGTAAATAATCTATGAGCAAAATCCCTTCTGTGTCCCAAAAGATTGTAGCCATAAGTTCACCTGCCGATGGACAGACCTTGAATTTCCGAGGCGGCTTCTCATCCTTAAATTTCCACTGTAACGACTCTTGCTTACTTTCCGGGTCCCATTGTCGAATCCAAGTCTCATCACATGTTACGATTCTAGAAATTATTTCTTCCTCTTTCCCTCGACTCATGTCCAAAAACTCTTCGCAACATTTGACACGCCTCTCCACGTCAAATGCAGTCAACATTCTGGGGACCCAACGTGCACTAACCTTGGACATGTTCTAATGCTCATGAATTATTTCATTGACTCGCTCTTTACTGACGCCCACATCTCTAGCTATCTCCCACTGCTTCGCTCGTCGGTCCTCTAATATTTTTTTTTTTTTCACCCTGGCTACATTTTCATCGGTGACGGCCGAAACTGGTCTTCCGCTACGAGGATCATCTTCCAGGCTCCACGACCTAACTTAAACTGCTTTGACCAAAACTTTATAACAAATTCGGAAGAACACGAACTGCCAAACACACGTAACATACGCTGTCTGATCTCCGAAGGCGGATTCCCTTCTTTAGTCAAAAACTTAATCACCGCACGCTGCTCGATTTTATCCATTTTCACTTTTTCTACCGACATGTTTGAAACAATTGTAGGAGACAAAAAAACGTGATGCAATAAACAAATGAATGTAATACATTTTGAAAATAGAATAACAAACGAATATAAATCCATACCAGCCAGCATTATTTTTGTATATATTTCTGACCGAGGAGATTACTTATCAGCCGCCCCTCGTAAAGATTATTTTTGAAATATTATGTAGGTAAGTAAGTAAGTAAATAAGAAAACGTTGTCTCCCAGACGGAACGCCATGAATCGTCTATAATAGACGCAAAGGCCTATATATAAATAAGAAAAAATAAAACACAACCATTCTTTTCCAGGTAACATTCTAAGCAACCATGACGTCATAATTATCTCTTGCGCTCCCGTATGATCAAGGTGTGACGTCATCAACTAATGCACTACCGCCCCTCACAGGTGCGCGCAATAATCACGGGCTGCAAAAGGTGAGATGTCATAGCCTCCCCAAGATGTGTGGTTTGATATGCGATGCTTTGTTTCAAGTCTATTGTTTTTGTGGGCGCACTTTTTTATGTTGGAAATTGGAATGTCAAGAGTGACTTGTGATTTGTACCTACCTATTGTAGTGCTAGTGATAGTTAAACACGAACTTTAAGGATAACTTTAATGAATGTAAGATTTGTTGTAAGAGCTTTTGCAATGTCCGGATCGTGACCACCATCTTTCTCAAAAACTGGAAAAAGAACTAATACCACTGAGGACCGAAGAGCTGACAGCTTTCTCGCTCAACGTATGAGCATTGCGATATACAGCGAGGAAATGCTGCCAGCATCTTTGGAACCATGCCGCGGGGGAACTCTTTTCTAAATATATCAAATTTATTATATTTTAGTTATTACTATTTATTTCTTACAAAGTTAATCGTAATTGTTATTTAACTTAAGATCTTGGTTATTATAATTTTCCATTCAAACAAATAATTCGTGTGTCTGCGAAAATATTAAAGATTTATGAAATCCTAATTATGTTAAGATCCTAAATATTTAAACTTAAACTTTTCGATACAATGAATATTTTTTTGAAGATAGAAGTAACTTTAATAAATTATATAAAATTATTTCAGAAGCACCACCCTCCTCTCATCTTGCGTGTGTGTGACATTCAAATTCTGAATATGAAGTTCTACCAATTGTCTTACTAAATTGGTCGTATCAACATTCGTGTGGACAATGAGCTCGAAGATCTTCAACTGTTCCAGAGCTTTCCATTCATCTCTGTGTTTAACCGCAACATTGAACAATTCGTTTAACACATCTCTTGTTTTCTTGACCATGCTCAAGATGAAACCTATCCTGTAAGGTAGTTTTTCCCTGTTCTGTTCTTTTATCGACTGAACCGATTTGATTTTTCGGTCGGTATCGTAAACCGTTTGCTCGACAAGTGTCGAGATCTTTTGCTTCAAATTGTTATCTTTTTCGTCGTCATCAGGTCCCATTCTCATGTGTTTCTTGATGCCCAACTCTCCAAAGTTTCGGAGCCAGAACCTTCGGGCTGCTTTCGCCCTTTCCGGGGACAGGTTCGAAATTCTGGGGATATCGATGAAGTTGATGCCGCTGCATAGTTGCGGGACTAAATAAACTGCGCCTGTGTAAATTAAAGTTTGTTGCATATTAGAAGGTCTTTTACAATAAGAGACATTCCTAAGTGACAACTAAGTTTCATTAAGAGCCACCTAATGCACCTTTCAAATTATATGTCCCCTGCCAAATCAACTGCCGGTTAAGCGTCCAAGCCTAAATTATGTTTTTTGATGTTTATTTCTTATTTAAAATGAAGTTTGAAGTGACTCTACTTTGTAACGATCGTTCATTTACTACAGTATTATAAAATTAAATATAAGACTTACTTATGAATTCTAAAATCAAAAGCCTCATATTTAAAGTTATCTATAAGTACAACATTTTAACAGATTTTCACATCAGCATCAGGTCCACCACCACACTGAAATTAATACCTGCAACTGGTTATAAATAATGTAATCACCATTAAATATTCGAGTTTATATTTAGTGTAAAATACCTAGGTAAGTATTTAGTGAAATGCAATAAAATTGTACTAAACCGTTTTCAATTAGGTAAATATAAGTATTTACAAAACGTATCGACCATAATCATGCCTGAGGTACCTTAGCGAAAATGTGGCCTAAGATGGAGCACGCTTGCCTAATTAGGTACCTAAATGCCTATTCACCCTAGAGCTGAAGACGGCCAGATTGTTGTTGTTCTTCAGCGAACACAGACGCAGTGAGTCTTTAGAGCTATGCCGCGGACAGACAGATAGAAATGGTGAAACTATAGCGTTTTCCTGTTGACTATATACGGAACCCTGAAAAGCGTCTAAACACACTCGAAAAAGTATGTGTACTGTACTCCTTTCGTACCTACGTCTTAGGTGTTGCCATCTTTTTGACATGTTTTATCTTTCAAATAGATATTAAAATAAACAAAGTAAACTTCATTCATTTGACGTAAAAACTGGTAAAAACAGCTCGGATTAGCGCAAAATCCTAAATTTGTTGTGTTTTAGAGTTAAAAATGTTCCGTATAGCGTTTAGAAAAAAGATTCCTACTCCTCCGAAGCTGTTGTATGCCATACAATGTAAGAAATGTCACAGTGTGTTTGGTATCAAGGAACTTATCCATCAAGAAAAGGTAGGATTCGGTGATAGGTTAATAAGATCTTTAGTACTACCACTAGCTATCTAAGGGCCGATTTTTCAATCCGCAGATAAGCTCTTAAGTATTCCATAGATACCCCTACACTATCAGTGGGATAAAAGCTTATTTGGGGATTGAAAAATCGGCCCTTAGTGGGTACCTATACTTATTGTTTTTCTAAACCATCTCTGACATCTACGTTAGATAGAACAACATGTTTTTTAAACCTACCTAACCAAGATATTTGACATTATTCAGTATGCTATGGCCATGCCGTGCCACGAATAACATAGTTTTAAACGGACCATACGCCAATACGCATTGTACCCAATTGCAAACCAGAGCGCCTAGTGTAATCAGCGAGCAAAAAATACGCTTCGAACCATAGACATATAGGTATAGCGTATGGTCGTGCCCTTCGGTACTTCGTTTTTGTTTCAAATTCAATGAGACTACAAAGTAGTCTCAGTTATATGAGCCACGAGCACGTCCGCACGGGCATCGCCGGCCGCGCATCACTCCCGCCGGCGGGCTCGGCAACACCGTTCCTATTTCAAAATGTTCCAAAAGACATATATCCTGGTGTTTATATTGATGCCTCGAACGCGTTTGCATTAAAGTGGCAAATATTATGAGAATAGTTTGCTGTCGATGTGCCCATAGTAATTCAGATGTAATAGCAAACACGATAGAGAAGTTTCTTGTGTCCAAAATAACAGTAATTAGAAGCTCTGATATCAGTATCAGCTATATCAGTACCGCCGCTTCAAAAGACCCGCTACCGCAACCTTTATCCGCTGTTCTCAGGAAGCTCTTAATTTTCTAGCCTGACCACATAATAATTGACCACATCGCAACCGAGCAGCGCGACGTGGCCGCGGCGGCATTGAAGCGGCTCTACCTCAGCGAGCACGTCCTAGTGCGGGCGCGGGGCATGGACCTGCAGCATGACAAGGCGCTCGACGAATACCTCGACAACTTGCTCAAACAAGGTACTTACAGCGCCGCTAGTGTGATTTTTGCCATAAGAAAACGTCTCGATCGCGTTCGCGTTGACTTCTCTTGGGTAAATCGGCAGCGCTTCTAGCGGCACGTATTAGCAACGTGCCTACTATTCTATTCTCATAAGTATTCAATCGAGACGTATTTTTCTGCAGTCGATTACACTAGGCCAGTGGCGGGCAAACTTTTTTCATGGGGCGGCAGAAAGTAACAGATAGGTATTTAGATGAGGGCCACAATTAAATAGGTACCAAAATTGCATTTTGTTTTGATTTTTTTTTAATTTTGAAATATACTTAAAATAATAATTATCGCAGGCCATAATACAGGGTGCCCGGGAGGAATGCGTAAGATTTTAACCACGCATTTCTGAAGTCATAAGGAGCAAAAAACGTTATAATGAACATAAGATTAACTTTCTTTTTTTTTTCAAACAAAAAAATACTGATAATCACGAACTCCAAGATAACGATCTCTACACCAATTTGTTCACTGCAGCTCTTAAGAAAGGCGTAACACATCGGATATATTTCTCATTGAATTTCTTTCAGTTTTGATTCAGATATTAGTAACCACTTCTCTTCTTTCTACAGGCAACTCCATTTGTGCGAAGACGGAGGACGGCACTCTGGCGGGCATTTGTGTGAACTTCGCTTGTAGTCCTGTCGATCCCAGGAACCTTAGGAACTATGCTTTTTACAGACAGGTTTGATTATGCTTGAATATACATACAAAGCGAAGTACCTACCTACCCTAAAAAAAAAACAAATACATTTTTTATCCATCAGGATCCAAACACGAAAGATTTCTTGTACTTCACGGCGAAATTGCAGGAGAATCCCAATCTCTGGAAAATGTATAATGTGTCTAAAGTATTCGAGGTGAGCTAAATTTTTGTTTGCTTTTAAACGATCTTACCTACGTATAAGTACTTTAGTATAGGGGGTATTACTTAACGACGTGGATAGGGATGCGAAAATTACCTAAACATGATGGAAAAGCCTACAAACGCTTTACGCATCTTGGACAATGGCACTATTTTGCTAGCTAGCCATGGCTTCTGTGGGTCCCCATTGACCCAAATGCTTGCCTACCTCCAGATCACATAAGTATCTCTCACCACATCAGTGACAAATACACAGAAGACATCCAACTTTTAAGTTCAAGCTGTATAAGGGCTGACGCAAGTCAAAAACCCACTAATCGCTAGTGTCGATTTAAGTATATCTGTCATTCTCCACCAATCATAGGCCAGTTAGCTTGTCTCTCATTGGTGTAAATTGACAGACTCGCGACAGCCCTCATTACGCGGAAGCCGTGATAGTCCACTGGTTTGCCCTATGGCCTCTCAAGTAATGTAGAAGTTCGTGGGTTCGAGCCCCGGCTCGCACCTCTGAGTTTTTCGGAATTTATGTGCGAAAATACGTTTGTAATTTATTACGAACTTTTCGATGAAGGAAAACACCGTGAGGAAACCTTGCACACGTCATGCGAAGCAATTCAATGGTGTGTGCGAAGTTCCCAATCCGCCCTGGGCCAGCGTGGGAATTATAAGCCAAGCCCTCTTATTCTGAGAGGGCTATGCCCAGCAGTAGGACATAAAAACAAGGCGTGTGGTGATGATGTTACGCTATTTACTTATCTAAGAAACGGTTTTCAGATTAAGATGTTAGCAGTAATTCCGGAACTGCGGAGACAGGGTCTGGCCACGATGCTCGCGGAGCAGTCCAAAGAGTTGGCTCGGGACCAGGGATACAATGTGGTGCGAATGGATTGTATCAACCCTTACGAGTGAGTCAAATTTATACGATTATACCGCAAGCACAGGCGCGTCACTGCCGTGCCGTGGCGTGGCGACCGCGGATCGCCTTTCCCCACCCCGCGCGCCCCGCGCTCATCCCCGCTCGCGTCACGAAACGCACACAGCAGCGTGGTCGTTAACTACACACATGCGTCAGTGTCGTTTCTTGTTACGTTAGTACCTTATAATCTTTGCCGCAAAGGAGTTTGACTAGCATCTCGCCCCCTATACGATTAGCTGTCTCTGACCTACGTACGATAGTGTACAGACGTGTGTCGGATGTGTCCGTGAAAATAAATTTGAAAGTTGTTTAAAAGTATTTAAAGTAATTTGCGGAAAAGATTTTCCCTCAGATTCGTGAGAACAGACTGTACTTCATGACTTCATGATTTGGAGATTTGCATAGGAATTGGTGTATTATATATGTATGTATTATGTATGTATATAAACCGTGTACACTGATGTTTGTTGGTGCCGAACGTTAAAACTTTTAAAATTTACTCATACCGTACATCAGATAACGGACAGTTTATTGTGTGAGTTGGTTTAAGTTCGCCTCCAATCCGTTATACCGCATTTCTCCCTCTTGTTCTCCTGACGGCCTCCTCAATAATTCCACTAGTTACAAGATAGCCGAGCGTTGCATGCTCCACTGCGTGTCGAAATTCCCGCTGCACGAGCTGCGCGGCGCCTGCGCGCCGTTCATAGCGCGCGACAGCGAGCACAACCGCGTGGCGCGCGTCTACGCCGGCGCCAGCGACGCGGACGCACCCGACGCAGAAGTAAGATCTAGATCTAGGAGGGACAGGCGTGAGTGCGAGAGTCTTTTAGACTAAGACCTCTTTTGTTCAATCTTGTGGATGCGTGGCGGCCAACCAAGAGAAGGGAAGTCAGCTTTTTGGTCGGTATTGTCATTGTATTTTGGGTTGTATTTAATGTGTTGGTGTAGGTTATTTAATTCTTTAGTTTATTTGATTTGTCTCATTTGAATTTTTAATATACTATTTGAAATGCCTGGATTGAAAATTACTCTGCAATGACCCGCTGTTATACCTATTTAATTTAAATATTTTTATTTATGGCGAATGTGAAAAAAATAAAGCACTTGTTTTAAGTAAACTTTAATTAAATTGTATATCAAATAATCTTATTCGATAATAAGTATATCACATCTAATAGAATAGGACGTTAGACATAATGAAAACGGGATATTGACCGCGATTACCTTATAGGTACGTTATAGGTAGGTAGGTAGGTAGGTTAACCGCGAATCATTTAAAACTGTCATTGAATAGGACGTTCTTAAACATCGTCCCCGTATCAGTTAGATAAGTACCTACCTAATTTAACACAATTTTATTGTAAGTTATCATATCACTTATCCCAATAATAGGGGTTCTAGTAACTTTAAGTTTACTTTTAACTTTCATTTTAACTTAGGTACATAAATAAATAATAATAAAAATAAATATCATGGGACAAATTGACACCAATTGACCTAGTCCCAAACTAGGCAAAGCCTGTACTATGAGTACTAGACAACGGATAAACATACTTATATAGATAAATACATACTTATATACATATTAAATATCCAAGACCCAAGAACAAACATTTGTATTCATCATACAAACATCTGCCTCGACCGGGATTCGAACCCGGGACCTCAAGCTTCATAGTCAGGGTCTCTAACCACTAGGCTATTCGGTCGTCAAACATATCACTAACATTCTCATTCTTTCATTGCATGAGTATCTTAACAGCTATACCAAGTAAATTAATACCTAGTCATAAAAAATAATGAGATTTCATAATTAGTTATAACGCTACTTAATTAAGTTTTGATCAAATCATTAATGAGGTCTCAGTTCAGCAGATAAGGTTTAATGATGTTTGCGACGAACCAGGCCATAGTGAAATGGAGATGGTCTCCCGGGAGCTCCAGAAACACGAGTTTTCCGACCTTGTCCATCTTCTGTAAGCCCAGCCGGTCCTGAAATACAAAAAAATATGGTGTTAAGTAATCGAAGATCCAAGATAATTAGGTACCTACCTAAGAATTTAATTTCGTCAAACTTATATTCACAGAATTATCCTTTTCGAAAGTTTCAACTTGTTCGTTGCAAAGAAAAATTTGCTCTCTGGCTCTGTCCGGCCCTCAACGAAGACACCGTTGACGATAATGATGATGATGAATGATGATATTTTAAATTTGGAGATAATTGGGAATTTTATTTTTAGGAATTCGTGCCATAGTATCGAAATGTAATTTTTTTACTGTCCATTTTCTTCCCTGCATAGCAGGCACACCTAAGTACTATATTGTTTGTTGAAAATTTTATGTAGATTCGTTTTAGTATTAGGTACTTACTTAATATTTTGCTATAGGCCGCCGTTTTAGAGTTATTTACGAATACGAAAACGAAAATAAGATTATATTCGTCTGTGAAATCTACAGACAGACATAAAAAATTAAGATTTTGAGAATTTTCTGAGTGGTTGTGCTATTAGAGCTACCTTCATACCAAATTTCAAGTACTATATTGTTTGTTGAAAATTTTATGTAAATTCGTTTTAGTATTAGGTACTTACTTAATATTTTGCTATAGGCCGCCGTTTTAGAGTTATTTACGAAAACCTGAAAACTCTTTACACCCCCCTCCACTCGTTCTCTATAACTACACCTTCACCCCCATCCCTACAACTATGTCAAGATTCGCTTTTCCGTGCGTTTTTGTTCCTATTCAGCCATTTTTGGTCGTTCGTTAGATGGGCTATTAACGTTTTGGCACCAGTAATGGACAAAGACCCAGTAATGGACAATAATTGTCTTTAATAGAAATCAAGGGATAGTAATTTATATCACAACAGTCAATTTTCAACCTCATGTGTCAATTACTGGTGCCATCGCGATAGTTCTAGATAGTGATAATGATTTGTGCTAGTGATAATTGATAATGCCCGACAACAAGCTTACCTCCAAATAGATTTGCGACTGCTGCAACGTCAGCAACTGTTTGCCCTGCCCAGGCGCATAGAACCCGAACCAAGCCGACTCCCGCGGCTGCACCATCGAGTCGTTGTTAAACTTCACCATCACGAAGTGCTCCAGCCGGCTCAGGTTGGCTTTGTACGTCTGGTTGACGTTCAACTCGTTGTTGATGTCGGCTAGGAGGATGCTGCCCTGCTTGTAGTCGTTTTCGTGTAACGGATCGTGCCAGTACGTCGCTTGGACTAGGGATTTTTGCACCCAACTGAAATGTGAAAAGTAGCTTTGTTATATCTTCTGTGGTGGGATAGCCATACTGTAGCTATTTGCTGCCGTACGAATGGGCCGGCTCGTTCGGGGAAGTACCACCCTCTCGCAGAAAATCGGCGTGAAGCAACAGCACCCCTGTTGCGTTTCGTTAGAACCCTCTATCCCTTTTCCTCCTTAAAGGACGGCAACGGACTAGTGACTCTTGGGGTTGCTGGTTCTCATGGATGGCGGTGATAGTTTACCATCAGGTGACCCGCTTGCTCGTTTGCCTCCCTCTTTCATAAAAAAAAAAAAATATATATATATATATATATTAAATCAGATGTGGACTGTGACTCACAGTGAGTCTGTTACAACGGATGATAAGTATTTGTTCTGTACGACATAACAGGAAATGCGGAAATTGTGATTACCTATTACATATATGCGTTGATATGTTACAACGTAGATAGGTATTTGATTTGGAAATAGGCAACTACTAATTGTTGTCATTTGAACTTAAGAAAAATAAAGGTAATTATTTCAATACAATCCAGTAATTAAGCCAGTTGATGATTTGATAAACAACCAAAGTTAAACAAGCCGATACCTTCACGCCAATGATGGGTATTAAATGCAATGTTTATTAGAAATTTAACTAAGTAAGTACAAGCATCTCTTCTGCGATGCAAGTAGAGATACATTTTGTCGTGATTTTGTACATACCTACAATCAAGTTTTTTAAAACTAAGTAACCTAATTGACAGTCCACTATCAAACACTAACTTGCTTCATTATAAATTTGGTATCACGATAATTCTAAAAGCACATTGAGACACTGAACCAGTCAAGGTTTGTGTGCCAATCAAGTATCTTACACTTATTTAACTAACACTAGACGTCGTGGCGAGTACACACTAGATATCTGAGTAAATATTCTACCTACTTAGCACTTGCCACGTAACAGTACAAAAGGTCAACAAGGATGCCATTAGTGAGAGGCCTCATGACTTCTACACAAGTAAGTAAACTTCGATTAAACAATTTCTCTAACTCATCTCGTAGTAATGGTGTGGACGTGTAACCAAATGCTACAGGAGTGACTATACTTCCGTGGTCTCTGCCTATCCAGTTGCCATAATTATGTAGGTAAGTATATTTGAAAGAAGCATAAAAATACGAATTGTTTACAAGGTAAATATTTATGTCAAAACTCATGCATTAAACCAAGGCATTAAACCTTAAAAAAACTCTGTTGACTTTTGAACCGTACCTACCTACTTACTGTGTTCTTCGACAAGCTCAAAAATTTGAACATTTAAATATTTGACAGGACTGAAAAAAGAAAATCGAATTCCAGTTTTTATTTTTATTTTATGTGTACTAAAATGTATGGTAAAATAATTGAAAAAAAAACCGGACAAGTGCGAGTCGGACTCGCGCACGCGGCTTCCGTACAAGATTTTAACGCTTTTCCCCAGTGCTTTAAGTTGTCCAGTGTTAGCAGAGCCCTGCTTCTAAGCAAAATGTACGCAGTGTGGGGTCATCTTATATTCGTCTGTGAAATCTACAGATAGACATAAAAATTTAAGATTTTGAGATTTTTCGGAGTGGTTGTGCTATTAGAGCTACCTTCATACCAAATTTCAAGTTTCTAGGACAACTGGAAATACCCTTTAGGTTTCCAGGGGACGACAATTTGTACGGAAACAAACTTTTTAATGACTGTATCTTTCGATTGCGTTGACTTAGAAGTTTGATTTTTCCACAGCTTCAAAGGACTGCAGGCTTGAGTATTTGTTATTAATTTCAGCACGCTACCTCCACGCGTTCCAGAGAAAAAGGGTCTTGACCGACAGACAGACAGACGGACGGGCAACAAAGTGATCCTATAGAGGTTCCGTTTTTTCCTTTTGAGGTACGGAACCCTAAAAAAGACTGCTGTACCCTACCCTATATTGTGGATATTGATGATGGTTTAAAATAAAAACGGTTTTATGTACACTGGACACTGGCATTCTGTTATTTTTATTTATGATATAATTTTTAACAGCAGTAAAATGTTTGTGCTAGGTTTGTCTATGTACTATCAATGTATCACATTGGTACAACATTGCTAAGCAAATGGTTAAGTTAGGCCATTATGATAATGGTAAATAAACAGTGCCCTAAGCACGACTTGTCGAATCCTGCGTTACGTTACGGTTATCGTATCGAGATCGAGAAATCTCATACTAAATTTTAGTTCCAAATACGCTCACGGGCGGGCGCTGTTCCAAACGTCATACAAACTCGTTATAGTTTACTATTCGATTTTACGTGACGCAGGATTCGACAAGTCGTGCTCAGGGCACGATTAACGTTGTCTGTCAACAGTCCAGTCTAATAATCGCGTCCAGTTAATTTCACGTGATTGTGTATAAATGGAAATTAGGTAGGTACCTACATACTACACATGTGAACTCTTAAAACAGTACCTAATCTTTTTTTCTTTAGGCACTCGTGTAGGTATTTACGAAGTGCAGGCCGAGCACGAGTTTTCGAATCCTGCGTAATATTACGTTATCGTATCGAAATCGAGAAACATCATACTAAACTTTAGTTCCAAATACGCTCACAAACGAGCGCTGTTCCAAACGTCATACAATTTTCTCGTTAACGTTACTACTCGATTACCTCTGAGATAGGCTACATCCGGTCATGAAAAGTTAAATTAAGTTATCACTTTTTTATATTTATTTATCTCAAAATAAGAATTTACAATAGACAAAAAAATACTAAAAACGAAATGAGACACAAAATAGTATAATTGGGGAAAATGCGTCTTCAATTTGCAGACGCATTTATCCAAACCTAAATACCAGATGTTGCAAACATTTTTATTCGATCGAAAGAAGCGAGCTAGATTTTTTTTCCAGTTACGATATTTTCCCCTATATCAGTGACTCACTCCTACGGGTAAAATAAAATACTTACCTTTTGTTTTGTTAAATCTAAAGCATAGATCAAATAATTAAGTACTTTTGAGTATATCTGAATTTGAAATTTTGCTGAAGAATTAATTAACGCACTTTAGAATTCAGTCATATATTTAACATTCTGTTATTGGTCATCTTTAAATAAAAAAAACTTAGTAACCTACATTGTACTAAAACTGTTAAAACTAAAAATCCAGGAAAAGGTTGTTGACCACTGACATTGGGGCAAATGCGTTGCACAGTCGCAATTACCTCTAAGTTGCTGACGCATTTAGGCCAATTTGAAAATTTAACTCGTAACATTTTACATGCATATAATTCTAAGAATAAAGCATTTTTAATAAAAATTATAATTCTGGCGCATGAGGCAACTAATACTGATTGTATTGAACAAAAATTAATATCAAAAACTGAAAGAAAAATGAGGATGTAAATGGATTTTGTTCACTTCCTGCGTTGGTCTGGTGTGACAGAAAATTTCAACATGGCCGATATCTTGAATACGATTCGCTAAAACGCCCTCTATGGTATGTGCTGTCCTCCAAGTAGTTCAGGTGTCTATCACAAGATGGCAGAAGCTGTTGTAACTCACGTGGTTTAAAAAATAACTCAAATAAACGCAATAGCCCCATAGTCGCCTTTACCCCGGGTGACCTTAGCTAAGTTTTTTACATGAACCTAAACTGCATGGCAGTTTGTTGGCAGAAAGTGGTGTATTCATGATCAGGCCATAGGGTACTTCGCTTTTTGTATGTTGTATACATACGTAATGTCCCAATTGAAGGTCAATAAATTTTCTGGTTGGTATTGAATTGATAGATAAACCAGCCTAGCCTGCGACAGCTATCAGCGTGCTATGAATTTTAATTAACTTAACAATGGGAAGGTACCTTACGTCTCTGCTTGTTTGCAATAATTGCTAAATTTTATTGTTTTTAATTAAAAGGTGTAGGTTCGAGCTGGATGGAGCTTAGCCCAGAATTTTAAGCTCTTGCCGCAGAATTTTGAGACCAATTTCAGCAGGGCCCACTGAAACTTTTACTTAAATAATGTGAAATGTTCAAAGACTGACTAGGTAATACCTAGCAGTATTTATATGTATAACATTGATAATTCAATTAGGATAAGATCCGCTTGTTGGTACAGAACCTGAATGGTTCTATTGTCCTACTTTCAGAAATTAAATCAAATATTTGTACTACTAATTAAGCACTAAGTATAGGTAATAATCGCGTGGAATCGCGAAACATCAGCCCTACTCAAACTCATCCTTCTTCTGCAGTGAATTTAATACATCCCAACCCTGTAGGCATCTGCCTACAAATAGATGTAAATAATGTACATAATATATGTGTGTGTCGCTTCGACTATATTGAGCTCGAACTAAATGCAAGATCGTCGAACCCACGACCCTTTGACCCGCTTGCGGTAATTCTTACAGCAAAAACAATTGAAAACATACCTACCGACTTTAAAATAATTTATTACCTCTTTAGTGTCATTGTAATTTTAGACCTTACATATTTGAAATAATGTCTAAAATACTAGTATCGTTGTGTTGTAAATAACTTATCTGTATTGAGTCGAACGTTTTCATTATCTTATTATGACTAAACTTAATACCGTTAGTAGGTATGTTATTTACGCACTTTTAGAGTTTAAAAACCCTTTGTTTAGAGGAAATAAGTACAGTTAGGTTAATTGCATTCATATGGGGCTTTTCGGTGTACCTAACCATTCAACAAATTGATACCTTTTCGCTGTAAACGTCAGTGACAAAGAAAATCGTTATTACGTTTACCGTGAATTTTTGAAGGAGTCAGGAACTAATACTGAAAACTGTAGTTAACCCCGGACATCGAACCCGGATCCTTGACATTCCGTGTCACGTGCCATCCCTTACACCAATATTAGCGATTAGCTATAGTTTTCTGTTTTTTCTTGTGTTTTCTTTTTAGAGAGTATTTAAAAATAAAATTATTGATGCTCACGTCGGAGAGCCGTAAAAATTAAAAAACCGGTCAAGTGCGAGTCAGACTCGCGCACGAGGGTTCCGTAGAAAGATTTTAACGCTTTTCCCCAGTATTTTAAAAGTCCAGTGTAAGCAGAGCCCTGCTCCTAAGCAAAATGTACGCAGTGTGGGGTCAACTTATATTGGTCCTCGAATTCTAGAGACAGACATAAAAATTTTAAGTTTTGAGACTTTTCTGAGTGGTTGTAGTATAAGAGCTACCTTCATACCAAATTTCAAGTTTCTAGGACAACTGGAAGTACCCTTTAGGTTTTCAAAAAACGGCAATTTGTATGGAAACGACTTTTTTAATGACTGTATCTTTTGATTGCGTTAACTTAGATGCTTGATTTTTTCACAGCTTCAAGGGACCGCAGGTTTGAGTATTTGATATTAATTTCAGCATCCTACCTCCATGCGTTCCAGAGAAAAAGGGTCTTGACAGACAGACAGACAGACGGACAACAAAGTGATCCTATAAGGGTTCCGTTTTTTCCTTTTGAGGTACGGAACCCTAAAAATGGAGAAAAAAACACAAAGAATAGGATCTAGGTATTAGGCCTCCCAAAAGGCTCTCCACTCTGACCGGTCTTGTGCTTTCCGCATCCACCGCGGTCCCGCGATCTTCACTAGGTCGACTGTCAAATATCATTAAAGTTAGGTACTTATACCAAGGAGGTAACTGTTTGCTTTTCCTGCAAATTAGTTCCATTCATTAACCAGATTAACTTAGGACTTCGCAGTGACTGACCTGTCTAATAAGCCATTATGGTTCTTTGTGACATAATACGTATACGTATACCTCGCATGTTTTTAAAGAAAGGAGAATCCTATTTCCTATTAATATTAAAGTTTATAGCTTTGTTGGGTTGTTTGAGGCTCAATCATTCGTAAACGGCAGCATGGCGTAGGTTATAATTTTGCACTTAAACCACGACCTGGAGGCAGACATGGGATACATTTTATTCCGGAATATTAAATATTAATATCGCACATTTGCCGCAGGGTAACAAGAGCCGAATTATCCGCAGACGAATTCAGGGGCAACAACTAATTAAACTTATTTAAATACCTACCAGTAACTGCTCAATTTATCCACTGATACTAGGACACAATTATGCAGTATTTAATAATGTTGTGTTATTGATTACGCAATAGTTATTCAACTTTAAGTTCAACTAGCGATAAGGAGAACCTATGATTAATATTTATCATATCGCATTTACATACTGGACTTGATTCGTTACCTACGGATACGGTACGGTACCTGACCTGACCCTATTTACTACTGAGTAACTATTCAACTTATTCCTTCAATAATTATTTGGAAATCAAAAGTCACTGCCAATAACGCCAGGCTAGCCCTATGTATAGTTAAAGTGAGAAAACCTTTCCCCTGTCAAAATGTTTATGACATTGTCATAAGATTGACTAAGTACTGTATACATACTAAGCAATTCACATAAGTAGAAACATAGATGGCATCCTTTCATTTGGACCACCTTCTCTAATCTATCTTCTGTAATCTAGTGACAGTAAATGGATGTAATTGGGCCAAGTAGCTTTAAAACCAAAGATTTACTTACTTTACCTGTGATATTACTATGATGGGTATGGCACATCGTTTTTATCTGGGAGGCTAGCATGAGCGTCAATTTATCGCTTACCGCCCACTGCATCCTTCACTGATTCAATCGCTAAGAACTCTTTCCTACTCACTCAGTGACAAGCGAAAACATGACGCTCATGTTAGATGTCCTGAGGGGCTACTCCGAAGTCTGAAATTCGAAGTTCTATCCAATCTCCCTCTTCACACCAACATAGGTTAAAACGACAGTGATAGGAACGGTTGGATACGAACTTCGAATTTCGGACTTTGGGGTATGGGCTCTGGCTAAGATTTTATAGGTCAATTCCAACAAAATTTTGTAAATGAGTATTTAAATTACCTGTGATATGCAGCATAGTTGAGCAGCTCCCTGATATAGTCACAGGTGTCGTGAGCCAGGGCCATGCAATGAGGAATTCCGTAGACTCCTTGATGCTGGCCTCCGAGGGTTATGAAGTTTTTGACAGGTGGCAACTTGTGACCGCATCGTTCAATCACACCTCGTCTGGAATTATTAGGCTCTTGTTTGATAAGAAAAAAAAACATATATTAAATTGTTATTACTTGTTGTTATAAAAAAGCTAATAAGTAAGTAGGTATGGTCTGTAATGTTGTAATTATAATTAGGTTCTGATTTCAATATTTTTGATGGTAATATTGACTTTATTGGTTGGTCATCAAGTCATCGTGCAGACACTAGGGGCCTCTCATTGATTGTATTGCCCCATGCATTGTATTATTTAATCCAAAATATTTTAAGTGGATGCACACAAAATATAATTACTTAGGTAAGTAACTAGTTATATGTGTAATAAATACTCACAGAAACTGACTGCCTTGTGAAAATCCAATGGCATTGAAACCAGTCTCCAACTCAGGATCTGCTGCAAGTTGTTTGCACACAAAATCAATTTGCTTATTTGGGTTCATGAAATATCCACTTTCAAAGTCTTCAATAGTGTTGTTGCCGATCCTCAAAGAATTTACATACACTCCAGGTATTTGTTTTTCCAGGAACTGTTTAAAAACACCCAGGCTGTATGCAGTACAGCATGTGTCTCCTGTAAAAAAAATAGTTAAGTTTTCACTTTCAAATTCATATTGATGTATAAGTACTTAAACTAGATATTATTGCCTTAATAATATCTTAAAACATCAAGGAAAGCTCTCAATACTGTTACGTTTATACTGTGACTTAATGATTCGGTAAATAATATAAATAATAAAGTTAGATTACAAAGAAAAAGAAACAAAGTAAAATGTCAAAAGATAACATACCCATTCCATGCCACAATACTATGGGTGTCGGCTTCGTATCGGCGGGGTCAATTATTGTTTTGATTATAAACACACAACAAATTAATAGCCTCATTGTTATTCGAGCCGGACACCTCCAATTAAAGATACAGACAGCTTATGAAGCTGCACTAAAAACTTTAATAAAAGAGTAACAAAAAAGAAATACCGATTTATAACAAAGATAATCACTACACCTATTTCTTATTTAAAATTATTGAAAAAAAACAATCACAGCTGACAGGCACTCGACCAACCACCACTCAAATAAATGAGAATGAGACAATGACATGACAGCTGAAAAGCTGAACTCAAATTGTGCGCCAGACAGTGCGCGCGCATATTCTGTTCGAAATAATGGCAGCACTGTTGTTAGTGTTGCCATTATGAATTATGAAATATTCATAGAATGTATAAAGTATTCCTTTATTTATTTTTCTATTCTTCATAATTATTTATGTCTTTTATTCATATTTTAACTATTTCTACAACAGATAAAAGTAAATTTAAGTACAATGTTTATGCCAAGAAAGGGAACTACGCAGTCGAGTTAGCATCGAAGCAAACACGTGTTTACTGGTTCATTGTTGCTATTCGTTTAAAAATAGGCGTTTCGCAAAGGACAATTAATGTTTTTATCCATCAAAATAAAGGCTAGAAAGTATAGTCCGGAAACCTAGACTACATAGATACCTACATAGCTAGTCACTTAGCGCTATCTCCAGTCTTAATATAGCTAGATAGGCACGTACTTCACGTATAATAAGCGGCTAGTTGTATCTAGGTACCTACCTACCTTGCTGTAACGTGTTGTAGAAAAAGCACCCTGGTTACTTAATTTACTTAAGTACCTACTAGGTTTATTCGGCTAAGGAGAAATTACGATGTCAGATGTCAGGGTTTGCTTCAAATTGATTAATTCGTAAACCTAAAAGTATTGTCGCTATCGTAACCAGCTTTTAAGAATTTAGATCTTGCACTGTTGTTGGGCACAGTCTCACAATGACGACGTACGTAGGTACTTACCTGGGTCTTTTGATTTCCTTCATTAAACTTCCATAAAGTCACGAAGAATAATTAATTATTCTGACCAGCGTCCAGTTTCAAAAAAACACGTTTAAAAAAAGAGCGTTTGTAATTGGCGCGAAAGCATTGTTTGTGTTTTATTTTGTTCTTTGTGGTCTCGGAGAAGCAAATTAAGTAAATGTTTTTTTCTTAAACTTTTTTTTTGCTATCATTAAGTAAATACTTAGTCGAGACGAAAATCATAGTGTATAGCTCGGGAAAACGCCAATTTCAAACTTGAATTAAGTATTGGCACCCGAGCATTACAAATTAGTCCTTTTCCTCCCTCGTTGAACAATCTACTATTCTCACTTTGACTAGGTATAGGTACCATAAGTACATAATTATCGTTGAATTCAAGGAAAAATAAAATCAGCTTTGTGTAAGTAATCAATTTAATAGTTGCTTTAGCAATGAAAATTGCATTCTTTTTAACTTATAAGTAACATTATCTTTCTCATTTGATCAATATTGTCAGAACATACAGGCCCCTATTTCACCATCTTTACAATTGTCAGCTTTATATGACAATTCAAACTAAGTACATTTCTTTGACAATATGAAGTGTGCTAACAAACAAAAACTCTTCAAGTCAGCGGTTGATACCGAATTGTCAATGAAAACTGACAATTGTAAAGTTGATGAAATAGGGGCCAGGCCAGTATTGCAGGTAAAATCTCAAAAAGTTTTGATAGCTCTTTTCATCGCATACATACCTAATTCTTTCACAGTTCAAATAGGAAATTAAACCAATTTGGGGTACTTATTCTACATATAAATAATTATTATGGAATCACTCAACTGCCAACTTGAGCCTCTTACTTGTCCCAAAACAAGTGATTCACAGGACTTGACGACTGGTATTTAATAATGCCTTTTTTTAGTCTCTAAAATAGTAAACAAGTAGGTATAGTTATCCAATGCAACAAATTAGGACCCATGTGATTTTTCAGTTGAAACATCGAAAAATGAGATTTTACCTGTCTAACCAAAATAGTCTTACTAGAACACTTTCATTCTTATATACTTATCAATAAAATTATCGGGGAAAATTCAAGTCAAGGCACTGATTTCAAATAGGTAGGTACCTACTTGATTACCTACGACCTCGGTAGTTATTGTTAGGTAGTTGATTGATTAATCGAATACAATAACAATCTGTAAGTTCTTGGGCATAATCATCAATATTTTTCGATGTAGATAGTTAAAAATTTAACCCATGAAATTAAAGAATCTATCAGTCAGTCCTGCTTAATGCTAATATGGCTAAACTTAGCTATGTTTCAAATCACAACACAACACATCTGTTATTTTTGGCTTGCAATCTTATTTAAGTATAGGTTTTTTTTCGTGTTGTAGAAATACTTTATTAAAAAACATATGAATACAAAAAACAATAGGTACTTAGGTAAGTAAGTAATTTCCAAAAAAAAACTACTTGCAATATTCAGGTAGTGAAATAGCATAAAAAAGCAGCTTTTGAAGTTAGTTAGTAATAGCAAACTATCTGAAACAATAATTAAACCGGACTAAAGATAACAAATCGTAAAATATTTAACCTTTCCAATCGGCCATGAATGACTTTTCATAAATAAACTCAGTTTTAAGAATTTAGACATGATAAAACAGATAACTGAACCGTATTAACAGCATTATTTTTAGTGTTCTCTTATCACTTTTATGAACATGTCTCAATAAAATGATACCGTCAACGTCATCTTATCCTAAATCACATTCAGCACTTAGTAGGTACTCTCTCCGAATAATTATCTTAGGCTATCTTACAAATACATTACCTATTCTACCTCATCACAGTCTCAAGAAGGAAATCACAAAAGTCTATGTCTTCGTGGTGAATGATGCGGGCCGTCTTCCAAACATATTTGTGCAGCGTAATCGTTACTTGGTTACTTTATTTCACGTCCTACAGAACACAAAGCCAGCACATACAACCGACGTGACCCGATCTAGTGCACAACTAGATAGTACAGCCTCGTTGTAAATCTAATCAGATCCAGTTATAGGATTCTCATTGAATCTGTGTGCTTAAGAATATTGTGTTCTATAATTCGGAGCTTCCTCGGCGCGTCCATGAAGTCACTGGAGTCTGACGATTCCTGCTGCTTGAGGAGATTGTAGGATCTAATTCTTCTCGCCCTCGTGTCCGAATCGTACATGAGAGTGTGAGTGCTTCCTTGTCTCGACCGGAAAGCTACTCTGTAAGGGGTGCTGCTTTGTACATCCGACATCGATCGGATGTGCCTCCTCATTTTGGACTCTTTCGTGAGGGGCACAACTGTGAAGACGGTCTCTTTCTTCGCTTCCTCCACAGACCTGGAAGGGACAGAAAAAAAAGATTAGTAAATGTAAAATTTACACTTAATTAAGTAATCAATAAGGTTTAAGCATGTTTCTTATTATCACAAACTTTATGTTAATAGATAGGCGTTGAAGTTTATTTCTTCGAAGTGATAACACCGTAACGGCAGTAATGATTTCGCGAAACAAGCAGCGCTATAGGGATATTGTATATTTCTGATAAAGCAGGCAGTGACTGCATCAAGTGTTAGGTCATTGTTTACGAAGACAAGCCCGACTGCATTTGTTTAGGCGGGGAAACCCACACAGTTAACTAAGGTTCGGGAGGTGAAATAAACAATTCTATTGATACAGTAATAAACTCGTTCAAAGGGCAATCAGCGTTTGATATTCGCCAGCTGGCTTCTGGTTCAGATTAAATTGTAACAACAAATGTAAATAACAAGTTAATTCGTGTTCGATAAATAATGTGCTAATAAATGTAGTAATGTTTGCCACCATATTTCTGGACTGGACTCGTGGAGGAAAACTCGATAAGTAATTGGGTATAAATTATTTGTTCATAAATATTTTGACGACGACAATGGCTTTAGTTCCGACCTCTTGGCACTAAGGACCGCGAGCTCCGCTTTGGTCGAAAAGGAATCAAGACTCCGGTCAAAGCATGCTACCTAATTGTTTGGGCTTTTGACAACCTACACGACCCTGTGCTAGGGTTGAGTGTGACTCCTTTGCACTCTTGATAGAGCCGCCCATAAGTATACTAAGGACCGATTTTTACTAGCTAAGCTTTACTGGGGATGGAAAAATCGTCCCTCAAATACATTAAGTCTAAAACGTGGAAATGCTAATGTTCTACAAACAAATACGTGTGGTTCCATAAAAACAAACACTAATTTCAAACACGAAGATATAGAAGAATAGAATAGAAGGTAAGAATTTTAATATTTTTGGTATTTATCCTCGATACATTTGTCCTTTGATAGATAATCAACGTACGTTGTACTGGTTCCTAACCATGACAAAAGAACTTCAGATCAAGGGTGTACCTTGAAAGAATGAGATAAGGAATACTAATAACTCTGTAATAATTAATGTGCTTTATAAATTAATATTGCCTTTATAGTGATTGCAACTTGCAACGACGGTCGCGTTCGAGGTGTCATTGAAAATGTTATTAATTATCAAGCATTGGATAGTAAGAGTAGGAAAGACTATATTGCAGAATGTAATTAATAACGGTTGGCGCAAAATGGTAGGAATGATAATGTCATACATATTATTTGAAACCGATTGTTTCATTGCTAACTAGTCCTTTCGGTGAGGTGACAGAAATAGGTCTTTCGCGGCGCTCATTTATTTACAGCCGTTACAGTTTTACCGGTATTTATAGAAGGCAATTGTTATCACTATCAGACTCGGCAAATAGTTGCTCAAGTATAATTATCTGTCAGCACTTTTAGAAATTTTCCTCTACGCACACCACTGGGCCACGTACAAATATTGCAACAGACTTCAGTTTGCTAAGATTGTTGTCACTGGTTAAGTCAGTAAAAGAGTAACTACAATTCTTTGGGACGTCGATGAATATTAGATCGTTCTTTAGTGAGGACCATAGTCGTATATAGGGGGGCTCGTGCCCACCTTAGATGGTCTAGTCCAGCCCAGGATGTCGATATATTATGATGATGATACTAAGCCACCTACTTACTGACTGTAGGTACATTGGGTGAAGACTCGCTTCATTGCATCGGCCATGAAATCTCAGGGGCCACCCCCCCCCCCCCCCCCTCTAAAATAAACCTAGCTACGCCTATGGTGAGGACGAGGGGGTCCAAAGCATGGGCATATAGGAAGGGGGGAAAGGTCGCTTGTCAAAGAATAGATGAACTATATGCATTCAGTATTCCAAATTAGTCACTGTGAACAGGATTTCAGGCTGTCTCTACAATTAGTCAGTCGAATGACGGAATTTAAGATTATAAATAATTATGATATGAAACAAACAAAAAACAACACGTGTGCATAGTAATGTTATCACGCTGAAGAATTTCGGCCACTACCCATACTCACTCAATACCTCAAACAAACATTCTCATGCCTTTACAATATCGTTTCTCACCACACCGGACGTTCTACATTAAGTATATTTTGCACCATCTCTCTCCGCAAGAGTATATATATAAACGCGAGCGCAAGATAGTTAGATGTTAGGTATACAGATAAAGATCAAGTAATTTCCCATTCTCTACCAACTTAGAAAAGTTGAAACGTATTTCAACAACGGGTGCACCTTTATGAAGAAACTTAGCTATGATTTTAACCATCTCGATTAAACTAGCTTTTGATTAAAAAAAACCGCATCGAGATCGGTCCACCCGTTTGGGGAGCAATGACGACACTGGCATATACACAGACCGGACCGGATGGCCTAGTGGTTAGCAACCCTGACTATGAAGCTTGAGGTCCCGGGTTCAAATCCCGATCAGGGCAGATGTTTGTATGATGAATATGAATGTTTGTTCTCGGGTCTTGGGTGTTTAATATGTATATAAGCATGTATTTATCTATATAAGTATGTTTATCCGTTGTCTGTGCCCTAAGCACGACTTGTCGAATCCTGCGTCACGTAAAATCGAATAGAAAACTATAACGAGTTTGTATGACGTTTGGAACAGCGCCCGCCCGTGAGCGTATTTGGAACTAACATTTAGTATGAGATTTCTCGATCTCAATACGATAACCGTAACGTAACGCAGGATTCGATAAGTCGTGCTTAGGGCACTGGTACCCTTAGTACAGGCTTTGCCTAGTTTGGGACTAGGTCAATTGGTGTCAAATTGTCCTATGATATTTATTTATTTTATTTACATTATTAGTATGCGCCAAGTACATTTAGCATTTATGCGTTTTTACTTTAACATTGCTATTGGTTGTGCGTCTATTCGAAATCCGATTTCATTGGTCATTTGGATGCATAAAATGGATAATTTCAATGAATGGCGGTTAAATAAATGTATAAAATACTGAGCTTTTTATAGTTATCTTAATATTCAGTCATTCATATTTTTCCAATAAGCCAGATTTTAAAATCATCGTCATTTACTTGCTACTGATGGGCACAAGCCTCCTCTCGCAATTAGAGAGCTTGGCTATGGTTTTAACATGGGCCCACTGCGGATTGGGAACTACACAGACCATTAAATTGCTTCGCGGGAGTGCGTGTGTGAGGAAACCCTTATGATGTTTTCCTTCACCGAAGCGTTCATGATAAATTAAAAATGTAATTCCGTACATACATTCCGATAAACTCAAAAGTGCCAGCCGGGGTTTGAACCCACGACCCTCTGCTTGAGAGGCTATAGGTCAAACCACTAAGCTACTTTATTTGACTTTAACATAAAGTATTATAATTTTTTGATTATCTTTAAAGAACACTTGAAAATAATTAATTACTTTACCTAGCTCGTGCCAGTAAATTTAAGTGTTTGATCATCCTATCATATCATCAAAGATTTGTATAATCGGATTAAAGTGGAGTGTTTCGTCCCTAAATAGTAATTTTCAAATTGATATTTTTAATTTTCATTAATCATACGAGTGTTATTGATATGAATAATTGTGATTGATAATAAGATACCCCTATTTTATTGGGCTCTTTCATTGTATAACTTGATACCTGCATAATTATGCCTGGTGCCTAAGTTCTTTTAAATAAATTACTTTTTCGTGAGATATTTTGATAATGATCCATGAAACGGTTAAGATGTGCATCGAAGGCAGCACAAAATGGATAGGTTAGTACCTTCACAGAATAGTTATAATAATAATTATGTTGCATGCAACGCACACGCAACACGCACGCATTTTTGTTCGCTAGATCTACGATTTTACACGAAAAGCTAATAAGATTAGATTAGATTATTTATTGATCCAATAAAAATTAGGACACAAAATAAACTTCTTGTTATTCAATGTCTATTGGGTGAAGTGAAAACCACCCTATATAACTTCATTAACACGGCTAGCGCTACACGTGATCATGGGCAGTGATTTTATATCACGGGCGTCTTTTTGTCAGTAAACAAATATACCCACTTTAAAACTGCTACTTTGCATCAATTTGTAAGTACCGAGCAGATTCTCGTTTAAATGCAAATGAGGGCCATCGGGTGTCAAAAATCCGCTAGGATCGCTTAGTGACGAGGGAGGTCTATTTGTCAATTTTCACCATCAATAGGCCAGTAGTTTGCCTTTCATTGGTAAAGAATAACAGATAGATCTCACTCGACCCTGGGATCTTAACGGATTTTTGACTCGCGGGTAGCCGTCATGGACTAGGTAATTCTAAAATGTTGTAGACTTACTATACTTATAAGTAATACCCCATGTACAATACATTGGGCTTGAGAGAATAAATTCTCACATCAAAATGCGCGTGCGAAATTGGCGCGCATCGGTCCGGTCACTGAACCAATGAATTGGAAGATAACTCTTTTTTTCGCCGCTTGGTGGCGCCACCGAACACTCGCAAAAACATTGCTGTTTGAATAAGACTCCGGCCGGCTCGCACTGCTACAAATTGTATCAAAAGAATTGTAATAACGTTATAAACTAATGTGAAAGAGCTGTGAATGTGTCCCGGGACTGAAGGATCATAAACCTATGGAATAAATGTAAGTGAGAATAACGTATCTCAATTTTGTGTTCTCAAGTTAGCATAGTTCAACCACTCCATACCAAGACTAAATGCTAACAACAACAACCCAGCTTGATGCAAGTGAACCTTAGTACCTATTAGACATAATGAAAACGGGATATTGCCCGCGATTACCTTATAGGTTTGATGAGCTCCCGATATTTCGATGCAGTTGCATGCATCATTAATATGATCACGGGCAAACCGAAACCGATGCATCGAAATATCGGGAGCTTATCAAACCTATAAGGTAATCGCGGTCAATATCCCGTTTTCATTATGTCTAATGCAATTAACCGAGAATCATTTAAAACCGAACCTTAGTAACTTTTAACTAAGCTTCTATAAATAAATATTTACCTTCATACAATGACAATGCAAAGAAAAATTCGTTAAGCAGCTGGCTCCATCTCTTGCCACTAATGCGTAACTGTAGAAGTTCCGTAGTGGGTGAGCTGCTTGATTAAGCTACTCATAGATGGCGCTGAGGAGAGATCTTCCAAATAAAATATGACACAAGGCATTGAAAAATTCGTTAGGTACACCAACGTTAAGTATAGCGTAATTGGTGGAGCGTGGTACGGATTACCGATGTTGCTGGTTCATGTCCAGCTGCTTAACGAATTTTTCTTTGCATTGTCATTGTATGTTGAATTTCATTCTATGAATGTTTCATAAAAATAAAAACAAAAATAATCAATAAATCGATTATTTTAATTTTTTTTTTTTAAATATTTACCGGGCGTTTTCGTTGTTGTTTTCCTACTCAAATGGTTGGTGACTTCAGCGCTATTTTAAGAGTAGCACTGTGCGTGGGAGCAAATAAGTAAGTACCTATTATAATAATGTTGTCATTAACAAAGACATAACAAAATCGCGCCAAGTAGGACGCTCGCTGTTAATTTAAAATGTTTTAAAATAAGTAAGTATGTAAAGAGATATAAAAATTATGAAAAACATTGTTTTATAGTTAAATAAGAAATAAAAATGACGTTATGAGGTATAAGGTTCTCCTTTTTAATTGAATTTTAATAGTAATACTATTGTTGCATCAGGACGACAAGTCAAAAGTTTTGCTGCGATTGGCTTAGCCACTCGTACTTTTATATCTACCTACGTAACAAAATGAGTCACTTATTGCCATATTTAAGGCTTTCAGCCTCCATAAATGAATAAAACTGCTAGTTATAGTTCTGTATTTATAGAGGGTTCCAGGCCCCTATTTCAGTTTACAATGACAATTTGGTGTCCATTGCTGACAAGTGGAGTTTTTGTTTTAGCGCACTTCATATGGGCACTGAAATGTAGATCGAATTGTCATTGTATAAACTGACAATTGTAACGTTGGTGAAATAGAGGCGGTAATGGATTGTAAATTATATGTCGGAAAGTCATTCAGCCAGTCTGGGTAAAAAGGTTACACCTGTACTTAAAGTTTTTTGAAACAAATCCATTATAATTGTTAACCAGCAAAGGCAATGATTGTATGGAAGAACGGTTCGTTATTTAAAATCCCTTTCACAGATCTTTTATCAAATTCAGCTTCTCGGGGAATTTGAACTTATATTAAAATAGCTACCTATATCTAAATTTTAAGAGATTACTGATACAAAACAGGAAAAATTCCCATTATTAAGAAATAAAAGGCGACAGTATAGCGTGTTCTTATCTAGGAGGCCATGATCCTTTTTCAGTCATGGTCAAGGAATAAGTGAAGGTAGCTATTACCTTTTTAAATGAGCATCTTTCCTAACCTTTTAACAGTATAGTTTACAAAGTAGGAAGATAAAAGATCGATAGAAACGAATGTAACAAGTAAGTAAGTACCTACCTATCTGGAGAGGTCCCTGGGTTATCCATAGAAAACGTATCCCAAAACCTTTGGGAAAACAATATCCTCTAAACAATTTGCCTGTTTTGCTTGTGTCAAATGTGCTATTAACATTGCCTTTTTGTATCGTATAATAAGCGCTTCATGTATGTATATTTTATAAAAAGAAAAGTCCTGACTGACTGGACTCATCATGATGTGATGAGTCATCATCAACGCCCAGCCTAAATCTTTGAACCTAGAAAACTGATATTTTACATAGAGGTTTATGATGTAGGCAAACGATAAGAAGGGATTACGTGAATCTCCCACGGGATAGGGAGCTCTATAACATGCGAGCGAAAACGCGAGCGCAAGATAGTTAGATGTTAGGTATACAGATAAAGATCAAGTAATTTCCCATTCTCTACCAACTTAGAAAAGTTGAAACGTATTTCAACAACGGGTGCACCTTTATGAAGAAACTTAGCTATGATTTTAACCATCTCGATTAAACTAGCTTTTGATTAAAAAAAACCGCATCGAGATCGGTCCACCCGTTTGGGGAGCAATGACGACACTGGCATATACACAGACCGGACCGGATGGCCTAGTGGTTAGCGACCCTGACTATGAAGCTTGAGGTCCCGGGTTCGAATCCCGGTCGGGGCAGATGTTTGTATGATGACTACGAATGTTTGCTCTCGGGTCTTGGAAGTTTAATATGTATATAAGTATGTATTTATCTATATAAGTATGTTTATCCGTTGTCTAGTACCCATAGTACAGGCTTTGCCTAGTTTGGGACTAGGGCAATTGGTGTTATTATTATTATATATATGTCAAACTTGTAGCACCCCGAGGGTCGGGGGTTAAAAATAGTACCTACTTAGTTACTTAAACATAAAAATTCCTGTAGCCATAAAATGAAGAGGAAGATTAAATTATGATGATAGATCGGCGTCTACGCAACTGATTGCATTATAAATCATTAATCTTACGCAGGAAGTTTTAAATCCCAAAAACAAAAGCTGTCGATAGATTAATCGGACATGTAAGTATTTAGCCACTTGAGATATCGATTCGCGAAGATTAGGAGAGATAAGATGATAACTATCAGAAACATTACGAAATAACGTTTTTAATTTTATCTCTCATCAGCGCAAAAACTATCAGAATTAGAAGATACTAAAATTATGTCGTAGTAATTAAATTCTTTTAGAAGTAGCCGTTTTTTGTTTTTGATACTGAGGTTACAATTTAAACATCTCTCTTAAACCTTTATTTGCAATCTACTTTGTCAAGGTTCTCATTGCATTTTTATTGTAACAAATTAATTTTTATTACCTCACTACTATTTTTTTAGAATTACATATCACACAAGTTTGTTTAATGGAAAGAAAGAAGTATATTTATTAGAGAAACAATACTTAGGTACTTTACTTACTCGGAAATTGCAAATTACTAAGCAAGATATCGAGCTAACCGTCCATGACAAAAAACAAACAATCGTATTTAATTTATACGGCCAATCTGCATTATCTCGCGTAAATTACCTTCTCGTGTTTGGTCTAGACAAAGACAATTAATTATTGAATGTATCATCATTTCCACCCATAAACTTATCGTCGAAACCTTCGCAGTTTGACTCACGCTCGATGTGTATTTATAGAATTATTGCCTTTTTAGATCGGCAGTCCAATTCCGCATCCAATACTACTTGACATTACAAATGCGATGTAATGAAAAGGTCGCTTGTTACTTTTGCGCATAAAATTTGGGATTCGATTTCGGTTCGATTTTGTACTCTCGCGTCTTATGAATCTGGGCATGAGCTGCGTGTGAAAACACAATAAATCCTACTTAGTACATACCTACTTGGAAGCTTCATTGGCATATAAATTTGTAATCGTCATTGTCATTCAGAAAATATTGGTTTAGGTAAGTAATGGATGCAACTGTAAGTGTCCGACGAGAACTCCTGAAAAAGACTCGAGACATGGGCGACTTTTAAGCCTAATAAATATACTTATACCTAACTATCTGCTATGAGTTTGAAATAAAAAAGCCTTGTAAATGCAATCTCGAACAGTCAGATCATTTAAAATGCACCCGAACCCATCATGTTACACTACGCGTACTTGGAAAAAAAAGTTGTCAATCGAAGAATATTTTATGTCCGTATTCGTATATCCATTCATAGATGCTTTCTTCCGTTTGAGTAGCTCGTTTCACGATGATAATGTGGAGATCTTTATTTTTAATCATATAAAGTGCTTGCTTAATGGAGTCCGTGAAAATTACCCTGCTCTTAGTTTAACTAATTCTAAGCGGATTTTTATGCAATACACTAAACAGTTTTCTACTGCTATTGTCGTATGAATACGTGAAAGTCTGGCCTCGGATTGTGTAGACATTATTGGCTCCGCTGTTTTTTTAAACGACTTCTCGAAATTCAAATGTTTTTTTTTATGTATCTGCATGTCTTCAACTGTGAACCGATTTTGATGATTCTCTTTGTGTTCGATAATATATGACTCAAATGAAGTCGGTTAATTAATCCCAATGCCTTTAAATACTAATAAAATTGGTTCAACGATTAAAATTTCATTCATTAATCTTTGAATTCAGTTAATTGTTTCTGTTTTAAGGATTCTTTATCAATAAGGTTTTTTTTCCAATATGCGACGATTACCTAATGCTAATAATTGTTCTGTGTGTCCTACATCAAGCTGGCATTAACAGGTTTTATCATAGGTAATTCTATTACTGTGCACTTTACCAGAGTGGTTGTTGAATGCTAATACTCCTTAAGTACTAGAAATATTCCATTCCTGTTTGTGTTTTAACTAGCTGTTGCCCGCGACTTCGTCCGCGTAGATTTCTGTTATCGCTATCCCGCGGGAACCATAAAATTTTCCCGAATAAAAAGTGGCAATATGTTATTTCTCAATAAGTATTCAAACTATCCTCTTACCAAATTCATCTAGATTGGTGCAGTGGTTTTTCCGTGAAGAGGTAACAAACAGACAGACAGAGAGACAGAGTTACTTTCGCATTTATAATTAGGAAGTTAGGATTAGGATAAGTGACTATCTCCAAGACGGAACCTTTTCCTCCGCACAGATTTTCTGGTACCGAATAATAACCAGAAATTTTAATCAGGTACTTATTCCTAACGAGCCATCGTAAACATTTTTAGATGGTATTTTTTCATTTGTCATTGGTACCATTCTCATATTAGTAAACTGTACGTAAGTAATAAGGGAAAACCTTTTAATTGTTATTCACTTCTCGTACCAGGTAACACGGCCAACTAGTACAGTAGTACGACATGAGTAAGTAGTAAATTACTCACGTTCTAGATGCACAATAGTGCACAAAGGGTCCAAATGATAGTTAAACGAGCAATGGACCGTAGAGACTATCGTCTTGCAGCTGGCAACTCAATATCAATTGCAGCATTCTAATTATAATTATAACTATCATGTATCAATGTGCATTATTGCATTCCCTTGCATAATATAAACAAAGTTGCACCTTGGACTTGACGATTTCGTGTGAACTCGGATGTAATTTTAGCAGAATTGGCACTCTGTTGCCAATAAATTTAGTATGCAGATCATATAAAGTGACGTAGCATTTGATGATCAAGAGAATGGCCATGATATAGCCAACTGAGTGTGGTCGATACAAGTTAATTAATCAGGTATTTTACAATGGAGTCACGAACGCAAATAGCAATTCCTGGCGAGCACGTTACAATGCCCATATCTGTTTATTTCTTATCTCTATCTACGCTGAGTACGTTAATTGTAGAATTCTGTGAAATACAAGAATGAATGTAGAGGCTCTTAGTATGGCGTATTTGTGACTTTCGTCCATTACTTATCTAAACGTATATTTTACTTAGGAACCTACCTATAATAGAAAACATGTGACTATTTACTGCTATTATTTTAAACCATTTTGTTGTTAATACGATTGGTGCATGATATTATGTTTCACAGCTGTGTTAAATTACATTATTGATGCCATGTTCACATGCAAGTACAGCTGTTACATTTGCATTGTATTTTAATGAGCCTGTGTAGGTACTACGCTAATATTTATATTCTGAAAAATCATATTCTTAAAAATATTTTTCATGAACAAAGCAACTGTGTTTTGCTAAAAATTCGTAACTTCTGCCAACTTTGGATACGATACGTTTTACATGTTCCGGCTTCGATGTTGAGTTCAATTTCGTCTGTAGTGTTTTAGATCCGATACAAAGGTCATGAGGTAGTTGCATGGTCGCACGTTTTATTGGGACACGCGGCTAAGGTCCATCACACAACACTTACCTAACAAACTGCTTCTAGAACAATCTATGGAGCAATTAATCAATATCGTACGATTAAATGGCAATGACTCGTGATTATATCAAAACAAACTCCGTATAAACTAGATGGAACTAAGTACTCGATGCGGAGGAAAACCAGTTGCAATAGCTAAATAACCTATAACCAACTTAGGAAAGTTGAAAACCCCTGACATTGTCATTTTAAACTTCAATATTACAAAAACGGGTGAACTGATTTTAATGAAACTTAGCTAAAAACCGTCTCGATTAAAATAGCTTTCGACTGAAAAAAACCGCATCGAAATCGGTCCACCCGTTTGGGAGCTATGATGCCACAGACAGATACACAGATACACATGTCAAACTTATAACACCCCTCTTTTATGTCGGGGGTTAAAAATCGGCTTTTGATCATCGCTGCGCTTGGTTAGACTCCGGTTTTAATGTAATAATAAGATGTTATATTAGATGATATATTATAGATGTATAATTAACTATAAAACAAAAACGGGTAGTTAAAATCATATAACTTCGTACTTAATAGCGTAATTTTGACAACTAGTTGGTAAACATCGTCAAACGTTTGAACCTTGCAAATTTAGAAGCGGAGACCTTCAGTATATAAAAAAACGTTTGCTATTTAGTTCGCAATGAACTACCAATTTAATTATGCCTCTACGTACTAAGGCTGTCAATACATTTGAGGTGCAAATACATTATGGTAGTTGTTAAATAAAAGATTTAACAGACGCATTGTTTGACGTCTAAACATTCGCACAGAAGTTATTAAATAATATCAATTAGTAACCCAGTCCTGAGAATTAGTGGTTGTTTATGATTTGGAAGGAAGAAACAATAATGTTGGGTGTCGGAACGTGGCTAACATTGAACTGTATCATAATAAGGAACACGTATATTTTGAGATAATCTCGCTGTAGTTCAGATGTAATCGATATTATTCTGCGCATTAGGCATTAGTCTATCTTGCTATGCGTGTGAATGTAGGTATTTTATTCCAAAGATCGAAATCTTATTTTTTCTCTTCTAGTTTTCTGCAATTAGACGTATAATTTGATGTGATGAATTCAGTAGAGTTTGCATGAATGGGTTAAATGATTAATGTCACTTAGTAATTTTTATTGATTTAACTAAGCCCATCGTTTTCTTATATTATGACTGTGAAGTGCATCCAAATAGGTGGTAAACCTATTCACGTCAGTTCTGGTGAACTCATCTTTAAGCTCTACATCTTTAAGATCAAGTGCAATAATACGTATCGAATTAATCCACCACAACAACAATATCACAATCATAATTCGACGACATAAAAGCCATAGGACATGTTTTTGAGTAAGTTGTATGTATCCATATTTTTGCACTTGACTGTACCAAAAGTCACAATACACAGTTCATATTCTGAAACAGCCCAAAAGTTCATAACTTATCAAGAGAGTGGTAAACTATACGACAAGGTGACGACACATTTATCTAATCTCCTTGGTAATTAACCTTATTGTGCTCATAAAACACTATGAATTATTGTGTTTAGTTAGCTTTGAAAGTGATCCTTTTACTATTTTAAATACAACCCATTGATGTTTTTCATTGAAGCATGACGGGCACAAAACAAAAGACGAGTCACTAAGACCACAAAGTTTCCAGTCAGAGAAAAGTAATTTTATTTGTTTTTTTACCTTAACTTCGTCTTGGGGCTGGGGGATAGATTCTAGCTACGTACCTAATCAAATCTCTTGTTTTCATCTACTGACGAATCTAATAAATATAAAATCCAATAATTTGCTATCTATACCTAGATGGTCCACTATCCCTCCCATCGTCCCATCGACTCATAGCAAGCAGAGGAGAGGTTTGATTGCACCGACAGTAAGTTTAATGAGTCGGCAAAATTTAAGATAGATATGGATGTTATAAGATAGATATGGATGTTTTTATCGTCATCGTCACTAGATATGAATAAGAGATGGATTGAATATGGGGAACGGCCGTACCTAAGCTGTTTTGATGGCTAATTTCCACGTTTAAGAGTAGATAACCATTGAAATACTAGGGCATCTAGTATTTAAGTGTGTATGGATTTCCATGGTCAACTCCATAATATTTTTATCATTCTTTACAAAAGCATTACTTACACTTCTCGACGTCTACACAAATCTGCCTGCCCAAATCAAGATTGATGTGCTGTCTCCTCGAACAGTCCGCAACCCAATTTGTTCAGCCAAAATTAATAAAGCTTCGATGCTCGACACAAACTCAGACTAGGCACGTAATCTATTTTCGAACCAGACGATTAGAAAAATCAAGATGTCTGACATCACAATGGAAGAAAACGAGTCTTACTGGCGTCTAATTAGAAGGTACTTAGCTACTATCAGAACCGATTAGACAGATGTTTGGTAACGGTTGTCTGGTTTTATTGCATAAGACCTAGGTGACCGATTTATAGGTTGACCACATTTGTATGGCTGTGTACGTAATACATTCCAAGTGCCTTCGTATTGTGGCCGGATAATAAACGATGATGGTTAGGAGAGCATTAGGAGCAAGCGAAATTGATTGATGTTGATGTTCAAGTATTCTTAGATTCTTCTATAACAAAGGTTTGCTAATAACGGTTAATTAATCTAAACCTAACATTGAACTCCCATATTCGCTACAATATCATTGAAATCGTTTTTTAACTAAAATAATCTATTTAAACTTCTACTGCAAGCAATTGTAGTTCAGCCTCTGTTGTTTTGTAGAATCCGTGACAGGTGTAAAGTAGTTATAAACATTGTGTAATGGAACTAGACTGACTTGATAAGTAGCTGTTCTATCAATATTGCACAATCCAACATTTTATTAAACTTTAGTGAGTAGTACACAAGTAGGAGAACACAAGTATCTGTATGTACAGTTCCTAAGTTATCTACTTGAGAACTGTTTTTTTAGAGAGTTACGTATAATACCTACCTATAAGCAAGTAGGGATGTAAATAAGATCATGCAAGTGCATAAACAAATGAAAGTTTTCGACCATGTGCCGAAAGTAACACTTTTCCCTTGCCATATCTGGATCTGCCAGGCGTCAAAACGAATTTAAAATTAGCGTTTTTTATTTAAAACAACATGTTCATAATACTGTTTACTTACTGCTTGATTCTCTATAAAATATTTTGTTTCAACTAATTTAGAAAATGAAACTGTTTTATCTGTAGGTAGTTTTTTGGAACCATTGTAAGTTTTATTTTGTTGCAACCTGTTATAGTAAATAACAAAATTGTACCTAACATTGAAAAACCCGAAACGGTTAACTATCGAATGATAAAGACAAAACGATTCAGCGATTAGAATTACTAGGTACCTATCACTCCGCAATTGAAACTTACTTCTGTTTAAAAAAGTCTGATATCTGGCTCATCTTCCAGAAGATCTGCAGAAGTAGCATCAGCAGCGTGTGGTTGACCCAGCAGTAGAGTTTGTAGCAGCTCTCCATGGCGCTTTCGTCCCACACAAACTTGGACAACGAGAACTCACTCATCCGGCACTAGGTATTTAAAAGTATAATGCGAAAAACTCCCGAAGCACGAATTGGAAATTCAAATTGGGAAATGTTTAGCCGGGGCCCGTGGACGTGAGCGGTTAGAGTGAAATTGAACTGCCGAATGCGAGGAACGAATGTAACCAGTCGTTTCGGCGATAGGTTTGACCGCGCTCGGTCGCCGGTGCACGCGAACTGGGTTCGAACTGGCCTGGCCGTGAGCGCGCTACCGCTTGTGACGACACATGACTCAGTTGTATCGGTCGGGGGCTTATTCGAAACTGTTCGAGTGAGTTTGCAGTGAGTTTGTATTGCCACAGAATAACTAATATGGTATAGCGTCGGTTTCGTTAAGCAAGGGCTGGTGAGTCATCTGACTATAATTTTCGTATGGCAAAATTACGTATGGCATAGCGTCCAATGATCTCTGTTCATTTGAATCAGGTCAATCGTGACTCACGTTTAGAGCCAATCACAATAAATGTAAAGATATATCACTGCGCCTCACTAGGAAAATCATCTATTAAGATGGTTTTGACTTTACTCGTCGCTAATAGCTTTGATGTTGACTTTTTAGGGAGTCTTTTTTTCTATTTCAGCTGCTCAATGTAATAGACGCTTTGTAATTACTTCTAATTGCGATGACTCACTGACATTATAGGTACAAAAAAAAATGTGCCAGCAACATTATACTGGACGGGTCGGCTGCGAAGCGCCAAAAATGTAGATTTTCCGCGTATATTTTTTGTCTCACCGCGTCATTATGTCAAACTAGGCCGAGAATGAGATACCTACAATACGTACAGTCCATGTAAAACTTACATGCGTCTGGTGTGAGGTCAGCCACTTGAAGGGAAAGCGAGACGCACACGAGATTAACGGGAATACGTACGGGACCGCGATACTTTACCACAGCCCGAACCACTTAAGAGGTGCATTCAAGTTTGAAGCATACTGTACTGGTCTGGTTTCTGTCCCACTACGATATCACTTGGACTTATCGAATAGCGCTCCGGGTGTTTGTTTCATATCTCTGTAAGGAATGCGACTGAGTTGAAGCGAGCCCTCGTCAATGGAGTTTTTTTTTTTATCTTCGCGGCTGACAAAACGATCCGTTGGTGCGCGGTGCGGATAACTTTTTAAACTATGTTTTTGGGTTGAATTAATATTCCACGTTTTTGTCGGTAACTTGAGTTGAAGCATGTTAACTTTTTCCTCGCGTCTATTTAAAAAAATCTATTTGAGTGTTAAGACTTACTGAAATATACGGATCGTTCTCGCATATAAGTCGGGTTTAGGCCGACATGTTTCGGACTAAGTCGTAGTCCTTCCTCTGAGTGATCCGTTTATTTCTCTATGATCGAGTCCCACGGTAGTTTCATGATAAAAGCGGTAAGACATCGTTAAGAAAAAAAAAGTGTAATGAAAATTTTAATAAGGTGCTACGAAAGCTACGCCGTAGCACTAACTAGGCACTAACTCGTTTTTCTTTAGTAGGTAATTAATTAATTAACTAAAGTACTCAGCCATTAGGATGTAGTTATTAAAGTAGGTACCTAACTGTGGAAGGTACTTAATAAATTAACGTAATTTTATATCGCCTAGTGCCCAAGCCCCTATGACAAATCGGACAATAGGTAGGTAGTAGCTAAAAAACACGTTTTTTACCTTTGATAGGTATATTCCAAGGAATTACTTTTATGCGTACTTACTTACTGAAAAGCCTTGATCCCATTTATGATAAAAAGATGTCATACCTGTTTACTTTTAGCACAAACTTATGCACTATTAATTTCCTGTAGTAGGTAAACAGCGTCCAGTGCCCTAAGCACGACTTGTCGAATCCTGCGTTACGTTACGGTTATCGTATCGAGATCGAGAAATCTCATACAAAATGTTAGTTCCAAATACGCTCACGGGCGGGCGCTGTTCCAAACGTCATACAAACTCGTTATAGGTATACACCTACCGGAAAAAAGGAGACGCTAATATTACCTACAAGAGATAGAGATTTATTTTGTGCTTGATAACTTTTAATCATTTTGTAACATAAAAAAATAAAAGTGCCAGTAAAATGGAGGTAAGTCTTGTACTTAAATGCGGCAATTTCAGTAGGTACGATTGGTAGCACCATAACTAGGTATGACTAAGACTGTAGAACAATAACTATTGCACAAATGCACTTAAAATTTAACAACACGTCAATTAGAAAACACAAACATTCTTGAAAAACATTCTTGTTTTTTTAATTCATTAAGTTATCAGACGATGATAACATTCAGTAAATTCCGTGGCAATCGGTCAGGTTAATTAAACAAGCATTTAACTAGGTAGGTACATTTCTGTTACTTATCTGAGTGCTGGGTGACATTACTAAGTTCGGTAAAAAACAATCTCAATACTTATTTATTAAGCTATCGAACCAAATGAATCTAGACCCACTATGGAACCAGTTGATCAAACCAGCAACGGAAGACTTATATCAAATTGCTAACTATTAACTGCACAATCCTTGTCTTTTAATTTTACTTTAAAGCCTTGGTTACATTTTCTAATTAAGTATAGTGAGGTGTCTCAGAAAGTGATTTTTTAATTCTATGAAAACAAACAAGTAAACAAATAAAAATCCGAAATTGATTTGATGATTTGTGCCTTGCAGTAGGTACCTACTTCTAAATTTCAACATACATCATTTTAATTTCAACTAATAAAAGAAAGATATATTTATCCGAGCAATGTTTCTGCTTTATTGTCGGCGATATGACTTCCATTGAATGAAAATAAATCCCCCCGTTGTTTGTAAGAGACAACATGACATCACCAGTTCCAGTTATCTATAAAGCGAACTGCGTCCAAATTTATTTTTAATATTGCAACTTACTCAACAATTGAGTTGAGTACTTAATCAAAAAAATAAATAGAGTGTACGTTATCGTAAAGGTAATTTACAATTTAACAAGTAGTTTGATTCAAAGAGGTCGCCTACACTACACGCACGGTCATCGGCTTCAGCTCCGCAGGGAATTGCAATGTCAAAGTCGATTTAATACGTAAAGTTAAAATGTATGTACTGGCCGGTTCTAGGAAAGCAATGAACCTTGAGTTACAGACAGACAGACAGTTTGTACAGACAGCGTCAGAGAAAACGACCCCCCTCTGGTAATGACATGAAAGCGTTCAAGTTTTTGTCAGCAAGTAAGCAAGTTGGTCTAGTCGTTAGTCGATCGGCCTCGCACTACTGAGGTCCATGGTTCGAATCTACGACAGGTAACTTTTTGCTTTTATCTTTGTTTCCATTATTTAATCATTGACTATTTTAAGAGCTCTTTGCTAAAGTAGGTATGAGGTATACAATACAAGAAAAGATGGGCATGTTACAAACACAATATTTGTTTATTTATTTACATTTGTAGGACTTTAATCCATAGATTCCTGGTTCAGTATACAGTTTTCTATATGTGTTAAAATATGGCCAATTACTTAGGTTTTGAACCGAACTAAATTTACTAACAAAACAAATGGATACATGAATCACGTTTCGCTTATATGTATTTCTAGAAACATAGTAACAACATTTATTTAAGCTGCTAACATTAGCTAATTGTGCCTATGAATCACTGAGAAAGAACCAACATGCTAAACTATTATAGTATAGCAATTTATATCTTTCTCTTTTATCACAATTTCACAACACTTCTAACACAACATTAAAAACAATACCTATGTGCAGATGGTTCATCATTAACACATGAATACTCGTAAACAAAGGTAGCCTGATTGATAATAATGATAAAGGTTTGTCTATTATTGATTAAAAATTAGTAAATATAACTATTTTGTTTCTCCCGTCGAAATTTAAATAACGAATTGAATTTTTCTGGGGGTTTATAATTAAGTATGGATGTTCGCCGCGTGTAGATGCCGTCGATTGGTGCTAAGAGGCACCCCAAAAGTTTCAACACTTGAGCGTATAGATTTGAAGGGACTTGCACTTCCACTGAGTGAACTTGCACTATATTACGGAGTGAGCTCTTCTTCATCGGTGTAAGCCATAGCGAGGGACAATAAGGGCCTTTTGGCGATCACATTACACATCACCCGTCAGTTGATAACTTATTGTATCCATCTACGAAATGTTTTTCTCTGTAAATAAGAAAATAATAGCATGAATAGTGCAATTTGTAAGAAATATTGCAACAATGAATATAAATATTAAGTATATAAAGCAAATGTTACCGTTATACCCATTACATAATTATCTCGTGCTATTTTCTTTACAGATTGTTCTTGTTCCCAGATAATAATAAGTTTAGTCTTCAAGAAAGTTGTTAATCGAACTATGATAAAAAAAATCGAGAACTTAACAAATCGGTAAGATATTACGACGTGAAGATTTACACTAGGAGATCGACACGAAACGTAACGATTTGTAGTCATTATATAAAGATTATATATCTACCCTCAGTTTAGTAAGTAAATGAGACTCATAATCGCGGTAGTGCAAAAATCGGCAATTAACACAATCTAACTATCTATATCTACGCATTAGCTGGACAAGGATGCAAAGATTAAGGAAATATCTGCCATATGTATTTACCCTCAAAGTCTCAATATGAAAAACAAAGTTAAAACTTAGCAATATCTCAGTCGTTGCTTCTTTGAAAGTCGCTTTTTGCTGTGCAATAAGATTGCATTTGCTTTGCCGCCTGGCGTATAATGAATAGTAATGGCACGCAACAAGCAACTATTACATTTGCAGTCAATCTCAAGTGTTCAAATGGCCTAGTGGCAGATTGAATCATACGACATGGCAATTGTTGCAGTGAATCGAGTTCGATTCCAACCCAATTAGAAAAAAATGTGGCATTTGGTAAAAATATATTTTTGTAAGCTATCACGGACCGCTTGGCGAAGACTGTGATTGTGACTTGCAATGCGAGTATTGAATCAAAAAAGAGTTACTAATATAAGTTGCCCGTTCGTGGAATAATAATAAAACGCAGTCGGGTAACAAAAATACAATTCGGATGTTATTACTTAGGTTCTCTTGTCTCACTCAACCTACGAAGATTGTATTGTATCAATTCTAGTGTGGCTAAAAAAATATTATCAATGAGCAAAACTTTTTAATTTTTTTTTTTACTTACCTAACTTAATGATCAGAAAAATGCTACAAAAATTTAAAACAAAAACAAATAAAACAAAAAGTCTTCATAGAAGTGGATTTGAACGCGCGAGACCTCTGATTCACTTTGTCATGAGAGGGGGGGTCGTTTTCTCTGACGCTTACTGTACCGAAAAGTGCGACAGGCCGGTTAAAATTGAGGACTTCTGGTGGCTAATTTTACAGGCGCACGCGAAGATCCAGCATTCTTGAAACTGACCCCTTCGCTGCAAATGCCACGTTGACATACTTAAATTGTTTATAAATTGAATGTGAAAATGTTCTACTGATAGGAACGCGAGTGCATAGTGCATAGTTCTAGTGCGAGGAGTGCATACTTAGTTACATTATAATAGTTACAATATGAGGATGATACAAGGACCACCTTTATATGTAGAATAACCGTCAAAAACTGTAATTTCGAAAATACCTTATTCCTACCCTCTTCCAACTATGGTACCTAACTACGCCTAACTTAGGTATTTCGTCACAAAATAAACCTCGAAAATTGTTACGATATCCGTCCAGAAATCAAATAAGATTTACGACTGGGCCGACAATAAATTAAGTAAAAGTAGGTATTTAACTGTCAATGTGGTAATTATTGATAGTTCTAACTATTATGTAATTACTAATTAGCCTGAGCCAGCCGGTTCAGCATTAAGAACGTAATTAATGTCCCCAATCGACGTCACAACAAATGTCGAAAGTTCGGGTAGAGCGGTAGAGCGAATTTCCGTTGAACAAACCGGTATGTTGACAGTGAAAATGGTTTAAAATTTAGAGTCACTGTGGTCGACTATAACGTTTAGGTACAGTCAACAGCAGAAGTAGCTAAGCAACCGAAGCAGTCACAATGATCTACATAAGCTCTTATGTCTATAACAATAGAGCCGAGCTTAGATCACTGTGACCGCGTCGGTTGCTCAGCCACTTCGGCTGCTAACTGTACCTATAAAAACCTTAATCGATAAGTGATAGATGATTCGAAATGTTGTGTGGTATGAGTTCTAATGGGAAATTATAAATGAAACGTGGTAAAGGTATCGTTAAAGGTTAGCTGTTAAGTATTTAAGAGCGAGCCAACGATCTGTTTTGGGAATACGAGGCCATCACCTTTATTGTGTTCTGTTTGGCTTCGACTCGTCTAGTAAGTATTGTATTTTATTTATATTTGAATCCGGGCTTTTCGTTCCTCTTTTGATATTAATAAGGCGTTACAAGAACTGACAGGGGCCCTGTACAATAGGTAACTATAGTTATAACTAGGCAGCTGACTTCAAAGGTCAGGTTCTCAAATTATTATTTTTTGTGCATAAGATGCGATGACTTCACAAATTGTGAACCAATATTCATTTTTCTTTTTGCGTTGGATGCAAGTAGCTTCAGCATAAGCTCATTTAAAGTTTGCAAAGATCGGATACCTAGCGAGACCTTTGAGAAAATACTAAATAGATAATTCGTCGGTCAAAGTAAAGAATATCTCCGGTTTGAACAATAAACAAGACATCAGTTTTATTTCCAGCGCCTAAATTTTATGTTCCAATAAAATGCGGTCAACGATTCTTTCTTAAAGCTGTTTAAGAAATATCAAGGTTGTTATAATCAGGTCTGTTATTTTGCGACTATCATTTAAATATTATGTATCTATGCCACATCTTTAGCAAAATGGGGTAACAGGTGGTTTTTTAGAGTCAATATTTCTGTTTTTTAGTCTCTGTTAAAAGAGTTAGTAATTCATGTAAATAAGTAAATTAATAAATTGTTGTGAAATTGTTAGATTTGTTCATAACTAGACCGGCTGGCGGAGAGAATCTGGATCGGAAACTAAAATAGAGCATTTTGCAATACTTTTTAATTTATTATTTAAACGTTGATACCGCCGTATGCGCAACACACTAACGCAATTAAAATGATTTATACTAATTGGAATATACAGATGTGATTGGACTACAACCGCAGAGGATTCATGCATAGTAAAAATATCTATAGACATAGTCACACCGTAGACCAAAATAATTAATCTGTTCTAAACTTTATTCCACGATGGTTGCCTGGTAGAGACCGCTCTGTAGCGATAAGGCCGCCCATTGTTACCTTGTATTTTCTTTGTGCCTTATTTCTTGTTTTGCCTGTTATTTGGTGTTCAATAAAGAGTTATTGTATTGTACTGTATTGTATTACATTGCATTAAACACAAGTTGTTCCCAACTAATATATGTAGAGACTAAATTCCCTAGACATGTGCCTGTGTACTTGTACCTGTGTGCTAATTGTTAAACAACGAGGTGTTTTGTTTTTAAAACCTGCGGTCGGGATCGGGAGCTGGAACGCGTAATTAAGGTTCTCCGACATTTCTCAGTCCTTCTTTTCGGTACGCGAGGTACATACACCCTTTCTTTTATCCCGATGTAGATCTATGTACCTACTTATACATATAATAATGGGTAATAAATAAGTATTGACAGTAAATTGCTTTGCGTCGTCGTGACGTTATACCTAATTAAGAAATATTGCCTGCAATTGATAAATATTAGTTGCTCGTGTAAGGGCTCCTTTAACAATATTAAGAGTAGGTAGCTTTTCTACTCCTATATTAAGTATAATCTGTCAATTAATTGGTAAAAAAGTATGCAATAATAATCAATGTTATAAATCTGTTTCAATTTCTATAATCTATGGTCAAAATACAGTAACATAATAACTCATACTAATTTCATTAAGTTACTCTTAATGAGTAAAATAATAGCATTTGAAAAAAGAATAGTAAGTTCAATTCTGATATCGAGTTTTTTTAAACATGCATGTGCCTTGTGATTGGTTGCTTAAACATTAGTGAGAACAGCTGTTAGCCAATCATAATTAAGGGTATTTTTTTAAGCAAAATTACGTAACTGAGAACACGCTAATATCCTAGCTCTGCTCTGGGCCGTGTTTTATAAAGCTACAAGTTACAATTTACAAGCGGAAGTCTCATACTGTCATCTTTTGTTATAAAGAGACTTTCCGCTTGTAATTTGTAACTTGTAGCTTTATAAAACACGGCCCTGCTAGTCTATGGTACGGGATGCAAATTATAAAAAAAACTAGTCAGCTGGTTGAGTTTTACTGTTAATGCAAAAAATGTAATTAGCTTTATCGGATTTGTTTCGGTTAAACAGGTAAATGAAATTCTAAATGTGTACTGCCGAAGAAATTATAATACCTAATGTAATGGCACAGAGTGACGGAAAATATGCTACTGGAAAACTTCATGAAATAGTGAATTGAAAAAAGTGTTAAGTAAGTACGTCTTTTTCGGAAAGTATGTACTTCAAAATATTTCTTATTTTTACAATGAAATCGTAGAAAAAGTAATGTATGCAACGGTACATAACTGGTCATTATACACTCGTGTGATTTATTATAAAAACTCACCCTTCGGGCTCGTTTTATAAACATACACACACATATATAATGACCTTGGTTATGTTACAGTTGCATAAAATACTATTATGCAACTGCTACATAATGAGGGTCCTTAAAACACGAGTGTGTTTTTATGAAACGAGGCGAAGCTGAGTTTCATAATAGGATGACACGAGTGTTTTAAGGCCTAACTATGTGGAGTTGCATACATTACTCTATCTACATTTTCAAATTCGAAACATCGAATTCGATATCGAATTACTTTACTGGAAAAGGCGTCGCCGTGCTGCAATGCTGGTCATTTTCTACGGTTTCTGAACGCATTATAGAAGACTTATGATATGTGTGTAGATAAAATGTTTAACTAACTAAATAGAGGTGAAAACATCTGGCTATCGAGCATGCGCATATGATACGCAATTAATCAATTGATCATTTTGTTCTTCCGGCTTGGCTACGTGAGGATGGTTTGTCCGTACCTATTTAGGTGGATTTATTACATACTTTCTAATTACGACTGTGAAGGCAACAAGAACGGAACTAATCGGTTAGAACTAATAAGTAATAACTGCTACACTCCGAGACTGTAGCCACTTCCTTATCTAAAAATTCTAAAATGCTGTGTGGAACATGGGGAAATCAATAAAGAACGAATTAAATAAATTAACTACCCTGCCTGTTTTTGTAATCTCATTATAATAACTGGTGTTCAATAAAGAATATTTGTACTCACCTATTGTGTTGTAATGTATTGAGGACTCTGGCCCAAATCCATAAAGTATCTCTCTTTTGATCTCAAATCTGACACTGATTTTCATTGTTGTAGGTACAGTTTGTGAGCATTTAGAATATTTCTGAAACCCGAATCAGGTTTATTATATAGGTAATTTAATTATATCAAGGAAAGAGATGTCAATACGAATTCACTCGAAACCGAATCCTATTATACGTAAGTGCTTACGGACTATTATTCTTCTTATTTGTTAAGACAGTGAATTTTTTTCTTCTTTAATATTCTTACAATTCTGTTAAATCAATGTCCCAGAGCTCGACACTGCCCCAATAGTTGACATCTTCACTTTTAATTCATAGCAACAAATACGACAAGCAGAGTGTCAATTGTTAAATTAAAATGTTGTGGCACCTTTCATTTGTTTTGCTTCTAAAAAACATGCCATAAAAATAATATTGAGCAACGGTTAAAGCGTATTGAGTGTATTTCCGTAAGAAAAAACCTTTTAGGCGTCATTGTGGTTAGCTAACAGCTAAGTAAAAGTGGTATCGGCCATTCCACGCATGGGGCCGATATTCTTAGTCGCATTTAAGTATAACCTATCCGCCGCGTAATAATCCCTTCGGGTAATCTGACAGCTTGGTCCGACATGTCGGATGACTAAGAATTTTAAGTCCTCGTACGACCGGTCGGATCCAGTTTTTGCGGTAATAACTTGATAGGAAAATAATGTGGTCCTTGGACCCTGGCCTACCACCTTACGGAGACGGGTTTAAATATATTTTTACTAAGCTGATTAAATAAAGTAAAGAGATGTAGGCACACTTTTTAATTTTAAAATCTCTTTTGGAAACACGCTATAATCTAGGCTATTAGTTATGTTGTTACTTGCTCCTCGAGCGAACCATCAGAAGCCTGTTTCATAACGACTTTTGTAACTTGTAATACAAGCGGAAGTCTCTCTCACTCAAATAAAAGGTATTGAAAAGAGGCTTCCGCTTGTATCACAATTTACAAATGACAAATTGACACCGCATGACTTGACTAGTAGAGTTATGACTCTAAAGTACAGAATAAATGAATATACTTACTTAAAGTAAATTCAGAAACTCATGCTGTTCTAATCTACAGGTAAATCAGGTATATCAGAAGTTGTACTTAATAATCGGAGTTCTAAAACCCAAATAGCTCTACCACTACGCATCTAGAGACTTGTACCTACCTGCTATAATACATTTTACTGCGACAGTAAAAAGCATACAAATATAGGTACATATATACCTACATTAACAGCATGCTTGCATCGCTTTAACCACTTCCTGTGCCATACGAAAAATGACAAACCGTGTCGCTTTTAAAACCTTTATATAAGTACATTTTTCCATTAAGGCACCATATGGGGTGAGGTGATACAGGGTGCGACGCCATAACACGCCTCGATGTGGACTAGGGCAATAGTTCGAGCCTTCACTTGATTAAAGTCTTGTATTATGAAACGGCTAATTCAATAGGAGAATTGGAGCTCAGGTGTGGCGCGTCACGAAAGCATGCGTGTCGGTTTTGGCTATAACTAGGTATTTTGTTAACATATATCTGAGTCTCTACTAGTGGAATTTTTGACATGAGAAGGCGCCTTCATCGTTCTCGTTTACGTCTACATTACTACGGTTTTGCGGATGGTAGGACCTTGTGCGAGGGCCATCCGCATCGCTACCACCATTTTACTCGCTAATCCTACCGCTAAGCAGCAGTGCTTGCACTGTTGTGTTCCGGTGTGGAGAGTAAGACAGCCGGTGTAATTACGGGTATAAGAGGCATTTAATTTTCATCTTAGTTCTCTAGGTTGGCAACACATTTGAAAACCGCCGGGGTTGTGGGTGCTCATGGGCAATGGTGATCACTTACCATCAGGTGACCCAATTGCTCGTTTGCCTTCCCTGTCGTATAAAAAGAAACTACGTGCAAATCGGCAGCACCTCTAGCTACACGTATTGTGGCAATAGTAAGTATTTGTTGAAATTAATTTTGTAGGTCCTACACTATTTAGATACTCTGAAACTCTGAATACATCTATTCAGCATCAGACGAAAGAGATGAAGTTATCGAAATCAATTTGTTTCGCGCGTGTGAATAAATGCTTTGTAGCCCGGTTCAAATGAACCGATGATATCACACCTCGCGAGATGTAGATGTCCTCGTCAAGGTTTCGAGTGCCACTTTATAATTATAATACAGATGCATTTCATATTCGCCCACACATGTCGTTTATTTACGACAATCCTAAAACCGGTCGACGCCACTCGACGCGTCTGCTCCGCTTCAAACTAATCATAAAACTCAACATCTTGAAAACATATCGGTTGGTCGGAAATAATCAGGTATTTTATGAGCGCTTCGGGAAAAACAAACCGAAGTTCGTTAACGGAACCGCGCCTACATAACGTAGGTAGGTAGGTAGGTACTTACCACATGTTTACAATATGGCTCCTAAATTTCTTTTTTAATTTGACGGTATCCGGGCAGGAGAACAAATTGTACAGTACGCTTCAAACTCTAATGCGTCTCTGAAGTGTTTCAGGCCGTTGGGAGGTTCCGCTCCCACATTCGCGTCATTAAATATTGATAATCAGGTAGATACCGTTTATAGTCTGAAATAGTAAGTAAGTAAACACTTTATTGTACAAAAAAACAAGGATAAAAACACAAGTTACAACAATCTAATTCGAGTACAAAGGCAGATTTATCCCTTTAAACTCAGCCAACCTTTGAGTGGTGGAGAGGAATAGTTCACTGGGGATCGACAAAGAGTCAGTTCATAATTGTAAATATCGTGAGACAATACAATACACCCATATCGCTTTGTAGCGATAAGGCCGCCCATTGCTACCTTGTATTTTCTTGGTGCCGTATTTTTTGTTTTGCCTATTACGGTGTTCAATAAAGAGTATTGTATTGTAATACATAACCTCATACAAAAAATTAAAAAAAATACCATGGGACAATTTGACACCAATTGACCTAGTCCCAAACTAGGCAAAGCCTGTACTATGGGTACCAGACAACGGATAAACATACTTATATAGATAAATACATACTTATATACATATTAAACACCCAAGACCCGAGAACAAACATTCATATTCATCATACAAACATCTGCTCCGACCGGGATTCGAACCCGGGACCTCAAGCTTCATAGTCAGGGTCTCTAACCACTAGGCTATTCGGCCCTCAAAAGCCCACCATAGTACAAAATACATAGTAGAAATAAATACCAATACGTAAATATAAATACATATACATAAGTATGGAACAAGAATTTCTGTATTTTAAAAACAAAGAAACGAAAATTGAATGCTCGTTGACGTAATTTTCTTCACCGACCAACAGGTGAACGTTGATTGAAACTCTCCATTCCACCAAATATCGATACTTTCAAAATTACTAACTCAAATCACAGCCAATGACGAGTGGGTGTGTTATACAATCCCCCAATTGACGGAATAGAATGCTCCCGCGCAAGGAAGCAGTTGACTTCGCTTGACCCCACTATTGGCGTGATTCGACAATAACTCTCAACACTTTTTGTAATGAGAGCTGCAAGAATAAATAAGTAGACGCGATACACGAATGCAGAAAATGGACTCCATCTTAGTACTGGAATATTCAATTGTATCAGATTACAGGGCACTGCACCACGGGCCCACGGGCAAACACGAGTCATAGAATATGTTTCAAGAAGTCGTCGATAACGTAAGGACTACACAAGCTTCGTTCAAAGCGTCTAGTGTAATTTTTGACACAAGAAAACTTCGAAATCGCGTACGCGTTACCGTCTCAATTACTAGGGTCAAATCGGCAGCGCCTCTAGCGGCACTTATTGGCAACGTACTATCCCCATAGTACCTATTTGACACGTTAATCTAACGTATTTTTTGGTCGTCGAATACACCAGAGGGTCGAGCACGACTTTTAGAATCCTGCGTAACGTTACGGTTATCGTATCGAGATCGAGAAACCACATACTAAATTTTAGTTCCAAATACGCTCACGAGCTAGCGCTGTTCCAAACGTCATACAAACTTGATAACGTTTACTATTAAATTTTACGTGACGCAGGTTTCGAATATTCGTACCTACTCGGGCCTCGGGAGCTAGGTGGCAAGAGTAGCGCCCCTACAACGCACTACACACAATTGGCAAAAATTAGACTCGCCGAGTTTCGGGTACCAACTGCGGGCGTAATTATAGTTTTACCAGCGGGGGGTCCAATCACGGGAGGGGGTGGGGTTCCCCCTAGTGCGTCATAGCATAGATAACGCAGCTCTGCAAAGGGTTTTTTTTCTTATCGCCCTTATCTTTGCGTTTTTTTTTGCTATCAAGCAAACATTATGTGAATATATTCATGAAAGTACTGAATTACCTAGTTCTATCAGTTTTTATAATTTTGGAATGTCTTCAAAGAATTTGTCCCCAAAAACCTTGAGGTACTATGTAGAAGACATGTTATAAAGTGTTCCTTGGAAGTGTATACCAGTTTTATTGATTTTTAAGGTTCCGCGTGTGCAAATCAAAATGCGTAGCAATTTGATCAAACTGTACGTTTATTATATTTTTACAAATATTTTTTAGTGCGAGCGTGCATTCGCCGTTCGAATCCTGTCAGCAAGGCGTGTTGCCATATAATATAAAAACTATATGTTTTGTACTAAACACCGCCCAAATGTCAAAAACGGAACTCTTATAGTCATATCCGTTCGTAGGTATTGTCACAGGCTTTTTACTCAACAACTACAAATGCAAATTGATAAAATTGATGAAACCGGCGAAATTTCACTTCTGTAGTTTTTATTCTTATCATCAGCATGGACGCGCTTTGTGAAAAGGATGATGATGCTGACATTTGATGTGCTTATGTAAATGTTGTTGACCAAGTACACGGTGTTTAACGTAACTCCATTTAAAATGTTCATGAGTAGGTACGAGGGCTGTTTGATAATTCGCAATCGCATTCACAGCTCCTTGTTTGGAAACGCATGTACTTATGCGGTTTCGAGACTTTCGCCCAGTGTTGCTGTCAAAAATGAAAGGGCACTTGAACGCACTTGCATTTGTACTCGCACTCCGCATCTGAACAAGTTTTGGGCCTGATGACAGTCGGCAGCCAAAGCATTAAAACAACTTAACGTTATAAACGCTTCACTGCTAAAACGGTGCGTCAGCGTGTTTTTACTCGACTGCGAAAGAACGTGCGTATGTATACTGTTTGTACGTACGAGGGCTGTTTGATAAGTACCCGTTTATGGAAAAAAATAATTTTTTTTGTATATATGCATTTATTTTTCTACGTAGTCACCTTTTAACTCTATACATTTGTTCCACCTATACTCAAGCTTCAATAAACCATCCAAAAAGTATGATTTTGGAAAGTCATTAAAATAGGCCTCTGTGGCGGCAATGACTTCGTCATTTGATCCAAGTCGCTTGCCACACCGAGCCATTTTTTTTAGGTTGGGAAACAAAAAGAAATCGTATGGGGCCAAATCTGGAGAATACGGGGGGTGAGACAATAGTTCGTAGCGTAACTGTGCTAATTTAGCCGTCACAACTCTGGACGAATGAGCCGGGGCGTTGTCGTGATGAAACAGTACTTTTTTCTTTTTTAAATGGGGTCGTTTGTCCTTCAACACGGCGTCAAATTCATCCAATAAATTGGCATAGTACTGCCCTGTTATTGTTTTTCCCTTTTCTAAATAGTCAATATGTATAATACCCTGCGAATCCCAAAAAACGGTCGCCATGACCTTTCCAGCCGATGGGACGGTTTTTGCTTTCTTTGGAGCAGGTTCACCCGGTAAAATCCACTGCTTCGACTGCTCTTTCATTTCCGGGGTGTAGTGGTGGACCCACGTTTCATCCACAGTCACGAAACGACGCAGAAACTCCTTCGGGTTACGTTTGAACACGGCCAAACACTGCTCCGAAGTAGTCAGTCGGTTCCGTTTTTGCTCCTCCGTGAGTAAATGCGGCACCCACCTCGCCGATACTTTCTTCATACCCAATTTTTCTTCTAATATGTGTTGTACCCTCTCGATTGAAACGTTTACAGCATCAACGATTTCTCGAAGTTTAATTCGGCGGTCGGCTAAAATAATATTTTCAATTTTCTTAACCATATCGTCTTTAGTCACCTCATCTGGCCGGCCTGGGCGATCCTCATCAAAGACGGTTGTTCTCCCCCGCTTAAACTCTTTATACCAATATCTGACGGTTGTCATAGAAGGAGCACATTCATGGTAAACCGCTTGCATTCTTACTTTTATTTCATCACATGTTTTTCCTTCCAAAAATAAGAATCTAATTACAGACCGATACTGTTCTTTCTCCATTTTAACAATTTTAAGTTCACGCCTTCACTGAATCGTTGTCAAATGAGAAAAAAAAACAAAAGAATGCCATTATTTTTTTAATTTTCCCGCCTCTGAAAAATGGCTCAAAAAGGTGGTATACTTATTTGCGGCCAGTGATATTAATATATTTAGAAAACGGGTACTTATCAAACAGCCCTCGTAATTGTTAAGTAAGGAATGGCGGGACTCGGGGCAGCGGCTAGGTCTCTAGAACATGTTAGATTGAAATAAGGAATAAAATAAATGGATATTTTAAAAATTCTTTAATTATTCTTCAATGGGTCCCCAATGTGATTTTAGTTAATTTCCTCACTTCTAATTCCTGTGTTTTGCAACCAAGCGATTACAAAGTGACACAGGCACAGGTAACCATTTATGGAATAGTCCCTAAATCGCACTCAGGTTGGTAATAGTATATTATAATGGTATATTTTTTATCTACACACATATCATAAGTCCTCTATAATGGGTTCAGAAACCGTAGAAAATGACCAGCATTGCAGCACGATGACGCCTTCTCGCCGACAGCGCCACCCCCTGCACCACCACCACCACCAGCAGTAAAGTAATAGTCATTACGACATCGAATTCGATATTGTTATGACTTTTTGATATCGAATTCGATATTTCGAATATGAAAGCCAACGTAATTTACTATCATAGTGAAATAAAACGGATCACTCACGTACATAAGTCGAGTTCAGTCCGACATGTATAAATAATAATGTGATAATTTACAATAAAAAAAAAAAGTTTACGAAACGTCAGCTCGGTATGTTGGTCTATGATTAAAAAAACAGTCAAATTCGTGACAGGTATGGGGTATGATAATTCCTTCGGCTTCTGAACCCATCTTAGAGTAGATACCTATAATATGTGTGTAGATAATAGTAATTTATGCAACTGCTACATAATGAGGGTCCTTAAAACACGAGTGTGTTTTAAGTACCCTCATTATGTAGCAGTTGTATAAACTACTATTATACTAACCTGCGTGCGAAGTACTTAAAGTATTTGCTGACTACACTCGGCGCATTTAAGTTTGATACGAACTGTACTTCGGGCCGGGCCTTCGTTCGGACTGTCATTCTCCCATTGGCCCAAGAACGTACCTCTACCTAGTCCTAAATAAGGCGAAGTTGTTCGTATTTAAGACAACTTTTGGTTTAGTTAAACTAGTATTCATTATTTGTTAGTCATTATTTCCTGGGATGAAATCGTCAACTTGTTACTCATTTCAATTAGTCACCATCCATAAAATGTATTAAGTAATTATTGATTATTTATTGAAAACACGAAGATGATGTACCTAGCAAGTTGTGCAAGATATGCGAAATCCGTTCAGGAATAAGCTATGTAAACAACAATGCTACAAATTGTGTCTCACTTTGCCACCTTAAAAAGTCTCTACATGGACGACAATAATAAAATTCTTCAATGAAAACCGACAGTATGCCAAATTAATTCATAAACTGTTATTTGTAACAGTAATATGTTTACTTTGTGCTGACAAAGGAATTGCCTTCTATTGTGTCCGACGCCTGTAATAAGCAGATACCGACTAATATTACGCATTTGTTATAAATACCTCTTTGACTAGGTGTTACATTAATTACATTGCAGTAGTTAACATGATACATAATACTAACATTGAATAGTGAACTGATGGCCGTCGAGGACGTAAGGTTCTAGAGTAGCGACCGTGCACCGGAGGGCGGAGTGCTGTTTTAAGACGCTTCCCTGAGAGATGACCTTGAACGCTTTGCGCCTTCCTCACCCCACCTCACTTGTACTAAACAACTTCGTTTTAGTGACGACATCTATTAAATATCGGTCAAGCAGTGGGACGTAAATAAGCCGATTATGATGATAGTGATGATGATGATTATAAAAAGGTATTTTAATAATGTTAAACATAGAAATCTTAGCCTATTAAATTCTCTATACATTGGTGCATGTTACAAGTCAAAGTAAATTATGCTTAGTAACAGAATATTTATTGCAACTTGACTTACTTGTGTTGTGATGCAGATATCATAAGTATTAAATAGGAAAAAAAAATTAAACATAGAAAAACAAGTTGAGATGTTATAGATACTTAATGTATTTATATATTTTATTTTTATCGTTTGAATAATTTACAGAAAGGCTCTAAAAAGCAGCCATTTCAGCCTCTGGGTCACGGAAGCGGCTTAAGCCTCCCGCAGGGTGGACGGACGATTTGGTAAAGATCGCGGAAAGCCATGGCTGTGTAGCACTAAAACGATCGTCGCGGAGATCCCTGGGGAAGGCCTATGTTCAGCAGTGGACGTCTTTCGGCTGATATGATGATGATGACCAGTTAACATGTACTTAGTTCTTAACAATGTCAGGATTTGTTACATTTCGTAATGAGAGGGATTTAAAGACTGAAAAAATTTAAATCCTTGTGATTTACCTCGTCACTTGAGGCAATAAGATTATCCAGTGGGTGTTAAGTATTTCTTTGCTTATTGGGGAATCTCTAAGCAACTCGATGGTTCTGAAAATGTAAGAAAAGACACTGTTCCTAGGTAGGAGTAATCAATGCAAAAGTTATAGATAAAGAAAAATTCAGTCTACCATACGAGTATTGTTATTTGTAGAACCTTTTGCAAAAGTTAAATCAAATGCCGCAATCGTGTCACGTGTACTTACCTAATTGTTTTATGATCTTCCTCAAACATTTCGTCATACAACGCAATAAAAGAACCTTAGAATTGATACTGCGCAGATCCAGCTGTATTACTCAGTACCAGTAGGTAAGTACTCAACTAACTCGTATTACTCAGACCCTGAGTTTTCTCTTTGGAACAACTGGTGGACTTAGCACGCTAGCGCATTTCGCGGACAAATCTCTCGTCTCTTTTGCACTCCTGGTGCACCTATTGGTTAGAAAGGGATGTTGTGCTTCATACAATGTTGCTCTTATTGGAGGAGAGGCTTTTATGTCCAACAATGCCCCGAGCACGAATATTCGACTCCCACTTATCGTAATCGCGAAAAATTGTATAACGTTTGGAACAGAGCTCCCCCCCCCCCCCTTCTGTGAGCGAATTTCGTACTAAAATTTATTACTTATGAATTTTCTCGATGGCGATACGATAACGTTACTACTCGATTACGTTACATGATAGGATTCAAATATTCGTACAGAGAAGACGCTTTCCGTCTGATGTGATGATGGCGCATTGTAATAAGGTTCACGAATGGTCAGTTGGTACAAGTATTGGCACTGTTCCATGACGTCACGTACAGCACTCAGGTAATCAGCAAGGCTGCCCGGCCCGGTGCGATCGGTGCACGCGTACTTAATGATTCACGAACATAAGTGGCCAGGCACGCTATAATCAGTGAGCACGGTGGACGGAAGACCACTTTAATCGAGCATCGATCGTGTGACGGTTTTGCTTGTTATTTTTCATGGCTAACCAGAGTTATCTGTTTTTAGAATATATTTATACCTGCTACCTAGAGTATACTAGTATATACTAAGTACAACATACAATATTATTATAATATACATACATACATACATTACTAGATACCATGTGCATTTTATTTCGCAGCGGTGCCGAGGACTTAAAAACAACATTATCTGTCTATTCGTCTAGAGATAGGACTCAAGAAAAACATTCAAAGTCAGTTATTCAGCTGAAAATTGTTCAGATGTCAGATGTTTTATTTCACTCTTAGAAACTCTTGTTGATAAAACTCTGTCTCGAATATTTAGCTACTTACTTACTTAGTTGCGTTGCAATTACCAATCAGTCATTTGCTTATTATTTAGGGGTTTTCAAAGAATCGCTATCTTTTCAAAGTACAGTCAGCGTCATATTATGGTGACATCCAAAGTGCTCAAATAGTTCGGTACACCATACGATTTGTATGGTGCACCGAACTATTTGATGACTTTGGATGTCACCATATATATGACGCTGACTGTACCTATTACTGTATATATTTAACTATGATGATTGAGTCTGAGTCCAAACATGCCTAAAGTTGACGGATTTGACACCGTCAACACTTAAGAATTAAGAGTTCTCTAACCCGTACCGTGCGTGCCGTACTGTGGCGTAAATGTAAAACAAAAGTGACGCAAATGTAAATATTTCCTTTATTCTCTAAAGGGTTAAAGACCGACTAAGTACCTAAATGTATCTTTACAAAATTCATCGAAACATTATTTGGTAACAATGTCCCAAGTGTAGGTAATCTGTTCAACATCGATAGGTAGCAGGTATCTGATAATTGATAAACGATAACAGTCAACGATATCTCCTCGTGACGAAAGCACCATAAATCAAAAAATAGAGAAACGCGATATCAACGAATAATATTATGCAGTGAATTGTAAACATGAGTTTACGGGCATAATATTTTGATCTAGGTGCAAACCGGTGACCGTATATCTATTAAAATTACCATTTAAAATCTATCATCTATTAAAATTATTATTATTTGAATTACCTGTAATGGCGCCTAAACTCGTTCATACATATTTGTTTTTGTGGAAAATGTACGATTAAGTTACTGACATCTAAGTGCGGCACTAATAGGCGTCGCGTCGGTCATTGACTCGCTCGCCACAAATTCAAAGCAATCACAAACTGATTAGACTTGATATTAGCATACGAATACGTCAGGAAATTCTCCACTTGTTCCTCAGCGTTTCATTAGTACGACCGCGCCTACAAACAACGTTATCTACAGTCTACAGTACCAGTCAGTGTATTAGAATTTACGAACAGCACTCTTTCATATAAAGATACCCCATTTGACCTAGAAACCCCACTTTGAATTTTTAAGACCCCCTTTCAGACCCGTTGCAATAAAAATAGATTTTTAATTAGGTATTTTCTATTTGCAAAATACTACTTTTAAATATCATGTAAAACTATTCCAAATTTAAAATCGACAGCATTAGTAGTTCCTGAGATAACCAGCTGTGAAGGACAGCCAGACAGACCGAGTCACGCCGTAAGTAGTATTTGGACACGATTCAAACGATTCAAGCTTTAAAAAGCGTTCAAATATATATAAGGACAAATCGAAGATTGCTTTCATGTTTTTGGTATTTTGACGGCGATAGGTTTTATACAATTTATACAGATTTCTTAACTCAGTATACATTTTATTGTTCACCCAAAAACACTATGTATGCAATTAAGCACTATTATAGCTGTTATAATTTATAAGCAGCATAACTGCAAGAATACTTTATATCATTAAACTTAAAATTAATAATTCAGCTCAAACTGTAGCAGTACTTAACTGTAGCAAAATCAGGAAAAATATGGCTAAACCAAGCCAATCTGTTGACGGTACCTGCTAACGATAAGTAGCTAGTAACGTATGCTCACGAAGCATTTATAATCGGAGTTGCGTTCAGCATATCTTTGCATTAGGTATGTACCTACCTACATGCACAGTTTCTGTAACTTTTCGTTCTGTAAAATTTTATTGCAAAACAAACCTGCCACATAAATGCAATATTCACACACTCCCATGACCATTGCCTGACAAATATTTCGGCAGAGTGGAAAGCGCGTTATCATCTCCTGACATAAATGGTTTGCGAGTATATGCTTCGTGCAAGAACACCTGACTATGTGGATGGGCATGCTAAATGTAGCTATAGTATACAGATGTTATATGAATCTGCTAAGTATGTAAACAAGTTTAGCGATCATTACCGACGGGGTATTATTCACGTTTGAGTCAGGAGCGGTGATGTAATATTGGTAGGTATGTGATGAGCAGTAATCTTCAAGTATTATTACAATTTAAGCCTTTACTTAACACATACATAATCATGCACGTTTACTCTGATGATGGCTCGTATCGAGCTCGAAACGTTTAGTGTTGTGGTGGTCATCATCATCAACAGCCAACATCAAGCTAGTCACACGTCACACCATAAGGATTCCTTTTTTCCAATTCCAAGATACTTAGACTAAAAATATTGGATTATAAAATGAAAATTTGGGGCTTTTTCAACTTTATAAGTCGTACTTAGTCATAACGAAAATTACTTACAATCGCAATACTTGCTGTTTGAAATCTAAATACGAAATAATTCAAACGAATGTTTTATAAACTGAAGCGTGGGAGTTTATTTCATTAAGCCAAAATGAATGAAAAGCGTTTTCATTCAGTGGTATAATTCATAACACGCTTTATTATTAGCGACCTTTACAAAATACCGATGTCTTATAAACTACTAAACTGTATACTATAAACTAATCGGTGTCTAGCTGCCATCACACAGAGCTATCAAAGCGGACAAAGTAATCAAAGGTAGGTACTCAAATTATACATACGAGGGCTGTTTGATAAGTACCCGTTTTATAAATATATTAATATCACTGACCGCAAATAAGTATACCACCCTTTTAAGCCATTTTTCAGAGGCGGGAAAATTAAAAAAAAAATGGCACCCTTTTGTTTTTTTTTCTCATTTGACAACGATTCAGTGAAGGCGTGAACTTAAAATTGTTAAAATACAGAAAGAACAGTATCGGTCTGTAATTAGATTCTTATTTTTGGAAGGAAAAACATGTGATGCAATAAAAGTAATAATGCAAGCGGTTTACCATGAATGTGCTCCTTCTATGACAACCGTCAGATATTAGTATAACGAGTTTAAGCGGGGGAGAACAACCGTCTTTCATGAGGATCGCCCAGGCCGGCCAGTTGAGGTGACTACAGATAATATGGTTAAGAAAATTGAAAATATCGTTTTAGCCGACCGCCGAATTAAACTTCGAGAAATCGTTGATGCTGTAAACGTTTCAATCGAGAGGGTACAACACATATTAGAACAAAAATTGGGTATGAAGAAAGTATCGGCGAGGTGGGTGCCGCGTTTACTCACGGAGGAGCAAAAACGGAACCGACTGACTACTTCGGAGCAGTGTTTGGCCGTGTTCAAACGTAACCCGAAGGAGTTTCTGCGTCGTTTCGTGACCGTGGACGAAACGTGTGGACCCACTACACCCCGGAAATGAAAGAGCAGTCGAAGCAGTGGATTTTGCCGGGTGAACCTGCTCCAAAGAAAGCAAAAACCGTCCCATCGGCTGGAAAGGTCATGACGACCGTTTTTTGGGATTCGCAGGGTATTATACATGTTGACTATTTAGAAAAGGGAAAAACAATAACAGGGCAGTACTATGCCAATTAATGATTCATTTGACGCCGTGTTGAAGGACAAACGACCTCATTTAAAAAAGAAAAAGTACTGTTTCATCACGACAACGCCCCGGCTCATTCGTCCAGAGTTGTGACGGCTAAATTAGCACAGTTACGCTACGAACTATTGTCTCACCCCCCGTATTCTCCAGATTTGGCCCCATGCGATTTATTTTTGTTTCCCAACCTAAAAAAATGGCTCGGTGGCAAGCGATTTGGATCAAATGACGAAGTCATTGCCGCCACAGAGGCCTATTTTAATGACTTTCCAAAATCATACGTTTTCGATGGCTTATTGAAGCTTGAGTATAGGTGGAACAAATGTATAGAGTTAAAAGGTGACTACGTAGAAAAATAAATGCATATATACAAAAAAAAATGTTTTTTTTTTTCATAAACGGGTACTTATCAAACAGCCCTCGTATACTAGTATAAAAAAGCTGAAGAGTTTTGTTGCTTTGAACACGCAAACTTTATAAAATTCCTTTTGTAGGTATTCGATAGCCGAATTCTTAGGGAAGGTTAGACTACCTATTCTTCATCTATTCATTTCGGGAAAGCCGATGAGCATAGCTAGTACGTGATATACTTAGTCTATGATACATATTTTAGAACAGTTACTCCGATGCGATTGTATTCGTATATTGACGTCTACATTAGATTTCGACCCCCTTTATCTCCGGAATTTTTAGAGGGAAAAAACTAAAAATTATAGTTTAAGTAAAAAATAGTATAGGTAACAGACGTTTATATAAGTATCTAAAGATTACAGGAGAATAAAACTATGTCTGTAATAGGAAGCATCCTACATCGAGCAGAATGTACGTACGTACGTGTAGTAGCGCAAATATCAACAATGCAAAAAGATAACTCGAGCCCCTCGGTAAGATGACTCGAGCCCCTCGGTAAGATGACTCGAGCCCCTCGGTAAGATGACTCGAGCCCCTCGGTAAGATGACTCGAGCCCCTCGGTAAGATGACTCGAGTCCCTCGGTAAGATGACTCGAGCCCCTCGGTAAGATGACTCGATCCCCTCGGTAAGCGAGTCCCACACGCTTTTGACCGATTTTTTGTGTTTGCAGTATTTATTACACATTGGGTTTCTACTCCAAAATGTTCTGAAACACGTGAAAATCGTGATTTGCTGCACTGCTGCGTAAAGCACTTTGCCCGCGTCTCTGCTAATCTCATGCTTAGTAACAGCCGACTACCAAATGACATATCTGACTCACAATCTGGAATGTGCCTTTTTAAGCTCCGAAAAAGAAAATAGGGTAACTTAATATTGATCTTTCGTGCCAGCACTAGAGAACTTATGGATATCCTCTTAGCCTTATTTTGCAGTAGGTATGACACTTTATAGTAGTTTACGCAACTGCTACATAACGATGGTCCTTAAAACACGAGTGTGTTTTTATGAAACGAGGCGAAGCTGAGTTTCATAATAGGATCACACGAGTGTTTTAAGGCTTAATTATGTGTAGTTGCATACATTACTCTATCTACACACATATATTATAATAAGTACTCTAAGATGGGTTCAGAAGCCGAAGGCATATGTCATACCCATATCTGTCACTGAGCTGACGTTTCGTAAACTTTACGCATTATTATTTATACATGTCGGGCCGGACATGACTTACATACGTGAGTGATCCGTTTTATTTCGCTATGATTGTAAATTACGTTGGTTTTCAAATTTGAAACATCGAATTCGATATCGAAAAGTCATTACAACATCGAATTCGATGTCGTAATGACTATTACTTTACTGCTGGGGTGGTGGATGGGGGGCGCTGGCGGCGTAGTCGTCGTCGTGCTGCAATGCTGGTCATTTTCTACGGTTTCTGAACGCATTATAGAGGACTTATGATATGTGTGTAGATAAAAGATTATAATAGATATTAAATTATAACAATATTAAGTATAGTTAAAATAATTTCCTTCTTATTCCTAAAACATTAAAGATTGTCAACATCACTGTCCCCAGATACTTACTAAGTAATTAATACTGTACTGTTCTATAAAAGTTGCCACTTAAAAATAGTTTGTTGTATAAAGTTTTGGATCAGGGTAAGCGAACTCTTGCCAGAGATTCCATTGTAATGGCTGCAATTATGTACTTGCCTACTTGGCATCTGTTTAACTGTTTAGACATGTGTTTACGCAATAATTCCCGATTTAATGCATTTAATTAGTGGAATAAGTACTGACGAGGCGAAGTCCACTGAGCTCCTAGCCAAAACGCATATTAAGTACGGACGTGGTCGCGATGCATATGCTGAGAAAAAATGTATCCCAAACCACAGAATACATAATAGTACAAGTAAACATAGAGACAATTCGACAATTCAAAACTGAAGACAGACTATCTGAAGATTACTAACTAAAGACGATTAAAGGCTAAAACTGAACACGCATCGATTTGACCCCTATAGTGTTAAGCCTGAAATCATTATAGTACCTACCTACTTCCAGGGAGACCTTGTAATTAATCTGTTTATACCATATCTCAGATTAACCTGACCACAGAAAGTAAGGTGAAATTTGACTTGTCAAAGTAGACCTACAAATAAACACAAATATTAAAAGTTAAATCAAAGCTTATAACAATAATAATAACAAAAAAGTAAAACCGCCTTCAAAAAAACCCTTAGAAATAAAACGTAAAATAATCCTCTAAAGCCTAAAGTTTTATGGCCTAGCACTAAGCAGCAGAAATATGAAGTCGGTGCTTCATTCAAAGAATATTCCGCTCGCACCGCACCGACTTCATATTTCTGCTACTTAGTGCTAGGCCATAAAACTTTAGGCTTTAGAGGATTATTTTACGTTTTATTTCTAAGGGTTTTTTTGAAGGCGGTTTTACTTTTTTGTTAAAAGATTTTTATTTCACAATTTTATGTTGATTTAACATTTTCAGAATTATCCACCAACTCCTAACCGTTAAGGAGTTGTATCTTCCATCATCAGCTCATCAACATGAGATGATGATTACCAGACGCAAATACTTGAATAACCTTAGAAAATATATGAAACACATAATACGGGCCTATGAAATTTGAAGGTTGCCCTCGATTTCCCTGGGATCCCATCATCAGATCATGACTTGGTGACAATGGAACCAACTCAGGAGTATACCCTTTCAAATAAAGATCTAAGATTCTCAGAATTATCCTCCAACTCCTAACCGTTAAGGAGTTATACCTTCCATCATCAGCTCATCAACATGACATGATGACTACCAGACGCAAATACTTGAATATCCTTTGAAAATATATGAAACACATAATGCGTGCCTATAAAATTTAAGGGTTGCCCTCGATTTCCCTTGGATCCCATCATCAGATCATGACTTGGTGACAATGGGACCACCTCAGGAGCCTTTCGAATAAAAAAAAATGAAAATCGGTCTACAATTGACGGAGTAATCGATGTACATACATAAAAAAAAAACAGTGGAACGTAGAACCACCTCCTTTTTTGAAGTCGGTTAAAAAACCAGCCAAGTGCGAGTCGGACTCGTGCACGAGGGCTCCGTAGAAAGATTTTAACACTTTTCCCCAGTGTGTTAAGAAGTCCAGTATTAACAGAGCCCTGCTCCTAAGCAAAATGTACGCAGTGTGCGGTCAACTTATATTGGTCAGTGAAATCTACAGACACACATAAAAAAATAAAATTTTGAGACTTTTCTGAGTGGTTATGCTATAAGAGCTACCTTCATACCAAATTTCAAGTGTTTAGGACAACTGAAAGTACCCTTTAGGTTTTCGGATTTCGGCAATTTGTACGGAAATAGCCTTTTTAATGACTGCATCTTTTGTTTGCGTTGACTTAGAAGGTTGATTTTTTCACAGTTTCAAGGGATCGCAAGCCTAGGTATTTGATATTAATTTCAGCATGCTACCTCCACGCATTCCAGAGAAAAAGGGTCTTGACAGACAGACAGACGGACAACAAAATGATCCTATAAGGGTTCCGTTTTTTCCTTTTGAGGTACGAAACGCTAAAAACACTGTTTGTAAAAAGATTGGCTAATACACGCCTCTACTGTTCTATGATAAATAATATTGATCAAGTTCACAAAGGAAACGGCAGGGATACTTCCCAAGACACGATCAAATGGGTGTGGCGCACGTTTACTCATTACTCACACGCAACGCAAGGTCCACAAAGACCAAGTTAGCCGGTCGAATCATCTCGTTAAGGCCCCCTTCCGGTGCAAAGCCGGTGCGACCGTACTCGGGTATAATACGGTAATCGAATGATAACGTTCAAGTGGTTTACGGTGAAATGCTTTTCGGATTTTTGCTCTTTGGGTTTTTGTATAATTTATCGACGCAAAGGCTTGCAAGTAAAATTGACGTATCTAAGAGACCTACGTTTAACGGTTTTACGTAACCTAATGAAAACAAAAAGATTCCGACGAAAAATTATTGCTGATAAAAAATACCAAATTTCAATCAAATTGTCAAATTGGTTGAGTCGTTCGCGTTCGTTAAGCGAAAAGGGAAAGAATACTTAGTGGACAGCTTAGTGTTACCACACGTCAAACGACAATAATAATTAATAACGATTGATGATAAATAATTATCCACTAAATTTCAAGCACAATTCTGAGTTTTACAACACGTTGGTGTCAATACATATAATAATGTACCTAGATAATTAGGTAGTTCTTGAATTATATTTATCGATGTAATGAGATACCACTTTGTCTCTGTAATTTAAAAATCGATTCTTATTCGTACTAGGGTAGAGGAACCAATAGATGAACGATTAAGCGACTATAGCAACTTTGGACAGCTCCTTCTTTATGACTTGAAGTACTTTTAGGTGGCACATTTTTTTTACATATTCTTATATGTTCTAAAATGCACTAGTACATACTAAAGTTAAATATTACTTATTGCACAGTATTTTATAAAAAAATGATTGAATCACAAAATAGGCCGTTTACCCCAATAGTTGAACACATGTGCCCTAATTATGAACGTTTGAACCCAATAGTTGAACTAATAATGTTAACGTAATTTTTTTACTTGAAAAATGGTTACCCATCTAAATTGCATGCAATATAATTAGTGCTTTTTAGTGATATTTGACCCTCAAGTGTTTTTATATTTAAAACCTTGGGAATATGTTGAGACAACTTATATTAATTAATTTAATATTTATTTTATCACAACCATCAGTATAAAATTAATTAAAAATACTGGTATTTGAACAAAAATTTAAGATGCATTAATTTTTAGCACAAAGTAATAGAGAAATACATTAAAAACGTTAGTTCATGTTTTAGGCATTAAATGAACTAGGAGTCTTATGCAATTGTTCATTTATTAGTTTCAATAACCAAAAGCTGAACGAATAAGCTTACTAGTTCAAGTTCTGGGCATCAAATTCTAAGTTGAACGGTGTTAATTCCCATACTAAAAGAAATTCTCAAATAACAGACTTAATTAACGATATTCGTGTTCATCTTTTGGTAAGTAAATCACTAATTAAGGAAAGATTAATTAATGTGACAAAGTTTTCGTGTATCACACGAAACGTATTTAATTTTAAGCATTGAAAGAAATTGCTCAGTAGCTAGAACATGAACACCGTTCAAGTATTGGGTTTCCAGTTAAATATTGAAACCATTACTGGAACATCAAATATTTCAATAATTACTTACAAAAGTATAGTTTTGTATAAATAAGATGAAGAATAGAATAACCATTAATTGCTTTCTATAAGAATTTTACTGCAAGGTACCATAACTTTTTCAAAAAATAAGTTTAAGCTAAAATTTTGAATGTACTATCTTAACTAGACTCCCATAGTAATGGCGTCTTCAGCGTGGAGCATGGAATCAACGACCGATTACAGCCGTGCTTGACGCCTAACAGCCAGTGATTTAAAAAAGACGCATAGATTAATTGATCACGCTTAAGAAAAAAAAAACATTCAACTATGTGTGTTGTGAAATAATCTTAATATTTCGATATTTCGGACGATTGTTCAACTAATGGGGTTGTTCATCTTTTGGTTCCACTACCCTAGTTGTAATTTGTACCCGATTGGTAACAGAAACAGCTTCTAAATATTTAATAGTCGTGGATGTCAGTCTAAAATCGTCTGTTGTCTTCGAATTCTTCACTAAACATAAGTGTAAGTAGGTAGGTACGTTAACAATGCGAAGAAATTTGGTTGGTAAGTACATATATTTGGTCATAATAAAACATAATACCCACAATATTTATACCCAGTGTTTATTATGAAAGGCTATATATTATTGGCTCTATCATCATCAGCATTTCAGCCAGACGACTTCCACTGTCCGACATAGAGGTTCCTTCCGCTGATATGTAGTAACTGTGACCCTGACCCTGAGCCGCTTGCATCATCAGCAGCGGTCATCAAATGGCGGACCACCGAAGTATTTCGTACGGGCCTCGAGAATCCAGCCCCCATACTACGAAATTCGAAAATCGAAGTTCGTATCGTATTGTATTGTTAAATAATATTGGCTTGAGAGGGACGGCACGATATGAAGTTCGAATTTTGCACTTCGTAGTCGGGAGGCAGTAAAGTAAAGCAAACGGAATGCGACAGTCTTATTATTTTCATAAATCGGACCTCCAGTGAAACTAAGTTTGACCCCTGCTTTAGACTTTAGAGCGATCATTCATATTGGACTTCTGGATAATTTATTATAAGATCATAAAGTTTAGAGGCGACTTTTCTCTCCAAATTGCTGTTTTTGTCTACATGTGTGCTTGTTTTGTTCATGATTTTTAAGTAGTTTTATACTATTCACTGTAAAGTTACAAATATAAATACAAAAATATAGTAAAGTTCCATTTCCTGTAAAGTATAAAAAAAATAATTAAGGGTGCCGTAAAGGCAGTTCCGACATTGCGTACCTAACAACAAAAGCCTTAACTCTATTATCATTCCCTACAAAGAACGTCTTATGCAAACCGACCATTTATGTAAACAAATGCGTACCTAGGTATTGAAGAACGCAACAGATACGCACAAATAAACACAATAAACCATTCTTCTTATGTACTCGGGCAGATCGCAATGTGATATATACATATTTAGGGCTGCTAAATAGTTTAATACCTACTTAGAACAGAACAGTACTTAAGTACATACTACATAACAAAATAAACAGATCTCACGCGTATACAGAAGTCGAGTACGTATAACCTTTTATGTTATTGTTACTTGTTTAATAATCCCTCCTCTGGGTGCGCATGCCTCGGCTGCAGCGAAACGAAACACAACGAAAAACACTAAGGGACGACTACTGATTAGTCCGAAACATGTCAGGCTATATAACTAGACTTATACATAAAAGGGCATTTTCAGAAAACTGTACACTTTTTGCCAAAAAAGTCCTAATTTCTCCATAGACAATTTATAGAGTCAATTACCCCCAATTATATAGGCCAGAAATTTGTCTCTCATTGGTGGAGAATGACAGATAGACGTTACCTCACTCGACACTAGCGATTCTAGCGGATATTGCTCATTGATGCGTGTTTGATCTTTGATCCTGAGGATCAAGCACGACTTTACGAATGCTGCGTAACGTAAAATCGAATAGTAAACGCTGTAGAGTTTGTATGACGTTTGGAACAGCGCCTGCCCGTGAGCGTATTTGGAACTAAAATTTAGTATGAGGTTTCTCGATCTCGATACGATAACCGTAACGTTACGCAGCATTCGTAAAGTCGTGCTCGACCCTCTGTTGGTCCATAGATACTCTTGATCTGTGTTGGCAACCCTACATGAGGACCATATTGGTATAGCATTATTGTATTGCCCATACTAATGAGGTAAGCTGCGCAAAAAACAACTTGAATCACATATCGATATTGGGCGAGGAAAAATACTAGTTTTTTGTAATATACCGATTAATTTGTTGTTCTGTTTTTATTCCCGTTTAAAATTAATAAAAAATTATGCTGTCTAGACTTTTTATGTCCGTGAAGTCTGTTTTGTTGTTATTTTCAAGGTTTACGATAGTTATACATAAGACAGACGGATTTTAGGACTAAGTGAGGTTATGTTTATCTACACTTGTACATTCAGCAGCAAAAGTTGCTAAGCAACCGAAACTGTCTTATGTCTATAACAATAGAGCCTTGTTTAGATCATTGTGACCGCTTCGGTTGCTTAGCAACATTTGCTAACTGTACCCAAGCATTTTAAGTAAAAATGCACATTCTAGACAGAGATTACTTTTTGGGCAGGTTATCAGCGTAATTTAAACGATGTTCACGAAAAACTGAGCTAAAAATGTCTAGTTTCTCATACCTACCCCATAGTGTGTACCTAAGTATTTATTCATCACAACTTCAGAAAAAAAAATCCATAAATCATCTGAATTTGTATTGTGAGTAGCGATTCGACATCAGCGATTGATGTCGATAGCAACAAAGCTCATTTTTTCAAAAGAACTGTGTAATGGACTCTGCTATTGTAAATTCACAGAACGTGCAAAACATTTCAGACTCAAAATAGATCCGTTAAACTAATTACTTGGCGATCTTTGCCGCAGCCGAAGTGTTTTCGCAGATCTTTTGACATTTTGATTAGGAGCTATTGTTCACTCGAGCAATCATTTCGACGGACAAAATATCAAGTGGAATCATTCCTATAAATAGAACTCAGCAATGGAAACCTAAAACATCGCCAACTGTGTATTTTTAGAGCTGTAATTAAAGATTTCAGGGCCAGGTCTTTCCATTAAGTACAGACTAAATGGAAAATTAGGTTGCGTGGTGCGTACGAAGAATACTAATTAAGTTAGTGCGTAGTACCTAGTATTACTTACTATAGGTCGTCGACATAACACGTGTAGCGAACCGCATGTTATTTTTAGTACATATAGTCAAATTGGGAAATGTTTTTCCATGTCAAAATCGTTATGGGATTTTAGATCACTTCAACAGGACTTTTGTTTCTTGCCACGTTCTGAAAAACATCTGAGCAAGTAATGTTTTTTGGCATTTTGATTCCGACGTTATGGCACTACCATCCATGTCGTTGAGTCTGACTTGCATTAGAATTTGAAAAGCGCCACATAAAAAGGCTGTGAGTGGAGCGTGTGAGGAGGTGGCATTAAGTTTGTTCCATATCGGATGGCCAACTGTAGGTAGGTACAGGCGGTACAGCTAACGGGGCGTTCCTCACTGAAAGCTGGAAACATTACTCTTTCCAAATAATTGAGAAATTTATCTTATGAACAAGCATCGTCGTGTGTTATGTCTTAATTTATTCACTTGTTCGATATCTTCTTTGGAATATTTTCGAACTCATTTTTTTAATATAAGATATAAGTATGTCCGAAGCATATTTACTGAGTCCCATCGAAGAATAACTTGCCATGGAAACAGTCGTTTAATACCTTAGCTCATTGATTTACCTACATAAATAGATAGTTTGACTAAGATAGTTAGTCCACTAAGTACCTAATTTCAAATTTTCTTACAAAACTAAAATCGATTAGGTGTAAGACTAACGTGACCAGTCAATATTTGCATCACAAAGGCACAAAAGCTATGCGAAAAATACAGTTTAAGATAATCTAGGCATCGTTAAACTAAACCAAACAAGCCATACACATTTAAATGGTATTCATTGCCAGTCATAATAACCCACGAGTCTTGTGACTTTCCAGGATAATTTTCAAATTACAAAACTATTGAGACTAATCAAATGTACAGTACCTATAGGTAGGTATACGTAATTTTAACTAAACGGTTAGTTTTTGCGTCATTATAGTTAGGTAGATTAAGATACGGTAGCCAAAGTTAATTATTAAGCCTGGATATGGAATAATTTTTGGATCTAGGCCGGCGTGGACACTGGCATTAGTTAGTCTGTCATCCAAGCCTTTGCTTGGGTTAGACTTGACTTTGCACTTATCTACTTAGGATTATAACGAGGATAATCTTCCGTCATCTGAAATTCGTTACTTCTTGTATTTCAGTTCGAGAGACAAACATTTCCTCATTCAAGTTATTAATGTAGCAAAGAAGCTCGAAACCCTACATTTCTTGTTTTACAATTTCTATATACTGCGGTTACTGTAGTACCTACCTACATACTTAATATAATAACTACCTACTGCAGGCAGGAAGTCGGATGACTTATAGAAATCGCTATGAAACGATAAGGCCTATTGTTTTGATCAAAAATATCTCTCAATTCTGTATTGTTGTAGTTTTGTTGTTGAACAATAAATAAATCGATGGGTCCTACGTGTAAAAGCGAATCCACTGAAATCTGACGAAGTAAATAGGTACAACTTTATGCAATCAACAAATGCCAGTGCCAGTGTTTTTTGTAGATTGGTTCACATACGTTGGACCCATCGAAATATTTGTAATGTAACAGAACTACTAGGTACAGTACTTACCTAAGTAGTTATTTACTTCCGCAGTACGTTGGTGGTGCAGTATGACGCACAGTTTAAGGCAAATGACGAATACTTAAAAAGCGCTAAAAGGTTTTCTGGAGACTAAAATTTAGATTTTATGTTACTTACTCACTTAGTTACAGAATTACCTACTGTCTAAGAAACATTTCAACATTGGCGACAATTTTTAGTTTTTATTAAGTACCAGAAAGTTTTCCCAGCGAATAGTTTTTAAAGTAAAAAAGATTTTCGAGTGTATTGGCCAATAGCAACCTGCAGCTCTTGGCTCAACGTGCCCAGGTTGCCAATTACACCACAGTGTCCAACCTCTCCAAATAACCCAATCAATGCATGTTTAAACCCCGACCAACGTACCCGAAATAAGTTTCCGCTAAAAAACGGCCACATACTTAGTTGTATATGAATACGTAGTCTCAGAATTCGAGCACACGTATCACGCGTATACGACAGTATACGTATACGTGTTATTGCATTAACATCCATGGTATAGTCAAGTGCAAAAATATGGGTGTATAGAACTTACTCAAAAATATGTACTATGGCTCTTATGTCAGCGAATTAAGGTGGTAAGTATAGTTGTTGTGCCGGATTAATTTGATACATAAATAACCGCGTCATCTGTGCCTTAAGCGGTCCACTATTTAAGAATAATTAAGGCATACTGTAAAGCCGAGTTTAAACCTGCAAGAAAAGTCATACAAGTTGCAATACAATGCGAGGCCGTAAAGCGAACGAGTTTAGAGTGGGCGATCAAAGGCTGCAATGTATTGCTACTAGCACGATTTTTTTTGCAGGTCTGAACCCCGCTTAACACTTAGGATTGCCAATGAAGTTGTTTGTCAGTAGGTACCTGTATATAGATGGCGCAATTATAGGCTATAAAAAGAAAAGCTCAGTATTGTAAGACCTCTTTGACTTCCCTCTGTACAACCATTAACAATACAATCGAATTAGTAATTTTTCTCTTTTTATTTGGCCGCCATTAAACCTCACTTCAACAGTAGGTCTGTATCGGTGGTGTAGGTCGGAAGGGTCGGTCACCTAGGAATTTTCATACTTATCTAATGAGCTATACCGCGAGTCAAAAGTCAAGTGAGGTCTATATGTAATTCTCCACCAATGAGAGACAAGATTTGGCCTATGTTTGGTAGAAATTGACACATTGACCTCACCTGACACTCGAACCTAGCGAATGTTTGACTCGCGAGTCGCGATAGCCCTAATTATAACAAAAAGTAAAACCGCCTTCAAAAAACCTCGGAAAAAAAACATAAAATAATCCCCAAAAAGCCATGAGTTTTAGGCCTAGCAGAAATATGAAGTCGGTGTGGTGCTAGCGGAATATTCTTGGAATGAAGCACCGACTTCATATTTCTGCTAGGTCTAAAACTCATGGCTTTTTGGGGATTATTTTATGTTTTTTTTTCTGAGGTTTTTTGAAGGCGGTTTTACTTTTTGTTAAAAGATGTTTTATTTCACAATTTTTAGTTACGTTAATATTTAAAATAATATCCGCCAACTCCTAACCGTTAAAGAGTTGTACCTTCCATCATCACCTCATCAACACGAGATGATGACTACCAGACGCAAGTACTTGAATAGCTTTCGAAAATATATGAAACACATGATACGTCCCTATAAAATTTAAGGGTTGCCCTCGATTTCCCTGGGATCCCATCATCAGATCCTGATATGGTGACAATGGGACCAACTAGAAAGTATACCCTTTCGAACAAAAAAATAATTTTTGAAATCGGTCCAGCCGTCTTCGAGTAATCGGGGAACATACATAAAAAATATATATATATTCCGACGAATTGAGAACCTCCTCCTTTTTTTGAAGTCGGTTACAAAGGACACTATAAGTACGGTACAAATAAAACATGTGGCTGTGAAAATAAATCTATTACGTAATGTCATACAACAATAATGAATTCACTAGAAAAATACAATTATGAGATAAACACATCATCATGTTATCGTTTTATCTAAACTACACTAAATACAAAACATGACGAAACTATAAGGGTTCCTTTTTGCCATTTTGGCTTCGGAACCCTAAAAACAATACTGGAAAGTAAACTTTGTTCTACCGAATATAATATCTTGGCAAATCAATAATATATCAATAGGTAAGTATATGAAAATTAATAATTACATAAATAATTAAGATCAAAATAAAAGACAAATGTTTCACATAATATCACACATCTAGATCAAAAGATTCGTAACTCGGGCCTATGATAAGGAAATCCAATTTATTAGTCACTTTTTTAAATTTTTCAATAAAAAAAAAATAGGTGGGTAAGTACCCCTCTTTCGATCTGTTAGTGATTGATGGGTGGGTGATTGTAATAATTCATAAAAACTAATGCTTTCAACCGCGCGCGTGACAACTCGCTTTTATTTACGCAGAATGTCATCACGTCAAGCGCACCCCACGTCGCGTTAGTTAATGAACAAAAAAAAATTAAATTCGTACCGCATCAAATGTAGATATTAAAATTAATGTAAGTTGATGTAAGACAGGCAAAGAAGTAAGTACAGATAGGTACTCAAACTGCCATATCATTTGAAACTTTCATCAATAAAAATACCGAAAAAGTGTGAAATAAACGGATCATTTACGTATATAACTTTAGCCCGACATGTTTCGGACTAATTCGTGGTCCTTCCTCCCTGAGTGCATGACTCAGCGAAAATAAACTGCGCGTCAAGGCTCTGCTCGCCTATTTCTATCCGTTTATTTCACTACGATTGATTCTCACGGCAGTTTCATGTTAAAAGTAAAATACCAAAAATTCGATGTTTATACCAACACAAAAAAAAATTCTCCTTAAATTATCATAATTGCCAACGACTTACAGTAAAACGAAATGCAACAACATTTTAACACCAACGGTGCTATTTGGTTGCGACTGGCTTCGGCGCCGAACAAAGATACAATAAAATAGTTTTGAAGACACTAAATGGCTTGCTCTTAGAATAGAACCAGTAATATAGTGTTTAACTTTTTTTTTCTAATAATATGGTAAAAACTACTTTAGAATCAACTTTTCTTCATATCGTCAACATTGATATGACGCTTTGGAAGGCGCAATAAGAAACTGATTCAATTCATTTAAAATGCGCCACTATTGCACCGAAAAACCCTGTTCATAAACAAAAATGGTATTATAAAAAAAGTTTGATGTGGTTAAACGCCTTTAACACCACGACCGACCAGATCACGATGCCCCAGAGGGCTAATTAAAAACGTAAGGTTGTATGGATCGGACGCCCTCGATTTTCTAATGAAAAAAAAAACCAAGAGAACTAAAACTTAACCCGCGCTAGCAAGCCAGGCCGCCTCCCTCGTTGCGTTCTATCTCCGTCCTCACATACTCAGCTTGTTTCTCGCTGAGTCCCAACCGCCCTAGCTCAGAATCAAACTGAGCTTTACCACCCACGCCGACTAGGTAACCGTTGAGTCTAGCTGCCAAGTGGGAAGTCTGCAATTTCTTCGAGTCCAGGCCGAGACTGCGGCAGAGATCCTTGTGGCCTTGCAAGCGGTATTTCTGGTGGTAACTAGAAAAATGAAAATAAAAGGCGTAAATATTCATCCTTATAAGCACAAATTGCCATGCTTATTTGCTATGTATATGCTACCCCTGCCGTCTCATCCAAGATATTTGTATTTGGGTAAATCAACTTTTCATTGCCACTCGTTGCCGTGGAGGTGTCCCCTGGGTAACACAACAAAAATATGATTTTCTAAGACCCCACTCCTCCGAAAGTCAGGATTTGCATGCTTAGGAGATGAGGCATGAAGGAATTGGATTATAACTATCGAAACTCCTAACGTTTGATGGAGTAGTACGTTAGAAAATCTTGTTTTAGACGAGTGACCCAGGGGACATCTCCGTGGCAACGACTGGCAAAGAAAATATGATTGACCCATTTTGTAAAACAGGAACTAGGTACTCTCCAAACAAAGTTGGGCTTAAAAAAGGGTCAACTTGTAATCTGTTTGGTCAATATCCCACAGATGACAATGACAACAGACGGAGATGCAACGACTAGTGCCCGTAGATAAGATGCTTACAACCCACACAGCTATACGAAATGGATTACCTATAGCTGCTGGAAGATGCGAGCAAAATTCTAGATAAATCACTTTTGCGCTAAAGCATGTTACTTGTGGTGAGTAGAATGCAATACAAATACTGTAAAACCGTCTCTTAAAAACCTCAGACGTCTGACTAGCAACACGAAATACAATGAAGAGTGCCAACACCAGCCGAATTTGAAAAGGATAAGGATAAACAAACACAGACAGCCTAAGGATAAATTCCACGCAGAATTCAAATGAGAAGTTATCCAATTAAGATAGATTACAATTATAATACAATATGTACCGATATTATGTGTCTTAGAGGTCAGACCAACCTTTGTTAGAGATACTCAGAGGTAGTCCGTGACATGATTAAATATGCTAAATATGTAATGATGTCCGTTATGTATTCAACTGTTGTTGCTATGGCGACTGTATTCATTCGAGGGCAAGGTTATTTATGCAATTCAAGATAAAATAGAATTCCGATCTAGCAACATTGAAATGCAAATTTTGCATAGTGATCCCGTTTTTCTAGAAAAACAAAAATTGGCGATTGGCTTTGGCGGTTTCCCACATACCGACAAGAAATTGAATAAATCGTCACTACGCTGAAAAATGCTCAGTACCTATATTAACATTGTTAAGTTTTCTATGTGCACCTTTATTGTGTTGGTCTTTGAGTTCAGTTTGATTTTAATATAGGTATGGCCTATTTTCAAACAACGAGATACTCCCAGACTTCCAGTCATCGTACTTAAGATAGTTACAAATGTCCGGTCCGTGCACATAGTATTTAGAATATTTTTTATTGTGTTTATAACTGTGTGAAATACAGAGTTGGAACTTAATAATATACGTTGTATCAACAGTTACCCTTTTCGGGCGTACAATAAGGATGTTGCCTCTTGGTCAAATCAGCAACCTTTTTTTGAAATGTCAAAACGATTTTATCGGATCCGTTAGTATGAAGTTTGTACTGAATTACAGAACTATGACCTCATCATTTTCAGTGATCAAACTGCCTCCTTTTATTAGTTTTTGTTAAATTAAAAATAGTTTTAATTGCAGTAATTAGCGAGGCATCGATTTTTTATGAGTATTTTCGGAAGCTTGATAAGTGAAAATGTAAAATGATATTATTTTGACATCAGTCAACTACCCTATCACAGTATATAAATGCATAGAAGAAAGCTGAGAGAGGATAAAAAGAAGACTTACTCTTCAGCTGGATAAAAGGTAGTAGCAGGTGCAATCTCTGTGCGGAGTTCTCCAAACCGAAGCGTCATCTCTTTGTAGGACGCCTGGGCCGCTTCGCGTTGCTCCTCGTCGTGGTACAGAATCATGGACTGGTACTGAAATGTGCACAGGTTGGTGATTAAGGGGAGGTTAAGAAGAATCAAAGATACTCTCCTGCCTTACTAATGATTTCCTACGTTTCATTTTCCAACTTTAATATCTTGCTTAACGTTTTCTTTGGAATAACTTCAAGGGCATAAAACTAAACAAATCTATGTATTCTAATCTCGCCAGCCACACGATAAGCATGCAGAATTTTAGATTCTGCTAAAAAGTTTTGAGAAATAAAAGCTTGGAAAAATAACAAATTCGACCAACTACGAAAAATTGTTGGGTGAAGAGCCAGTGAGCTCCAAACAATCACGACGGTCTTGCTGTTGTTTCTGAAATACATTTTTGTCAAACTTATGCTCAACCATTAGCAAATGCCAGAGGCCTTATTGTCTAACGCGCTCGGCTAACCTTGGTATTCGTCATCTCTTGCTAGCACGACCTTGTACCGTTTAACAGAAAAAGATGGCGAATAATAAAGCGAATCCGAGTGAGTTAGACAATAAACCCGCTTATTAGCCTAGCTTATCTTTTATTATTTAGATTTTAAAGATGGTCCGTCACACTTTTTTGTTGCAGTCCTGGACAAGATACAAGAATTTACAAACTATAAATAATAATACATTCAACGCCGACACACCATATTTTTAGCTTCACTATGAATAGTTAACGAGCGTTATTTTTAAAATAGTCTGTTCACAAATAATGCCAAAAGTCATATTTGCATATAACGCATCCAATGTCAATGTCACCTTAGAAACATCCAGGAGGCAAAATTAGATATTTTCATTACTCTAACGATCGTCCAGATCGTTGCAGAGGTTTTCATTATTATTTTAAACAAATGAAATTCTGCGGACTTTTTATTAACTCTACCTTTTTTGCTCGAAGTTGTAACGACACACTGAATCTTCAAATATGACACCTTAAACGAGTTTTTGCAACCTGACCAGCTTAAATTTAATTTGAAAAATTAACTTTTAATTTATTTTCATTCTATAAAATTTCCCATAAAATACCGCACGAATCCTAGAGGTTTTCAAGCGTGTTATGCTAATAATTTTTTTAGAGCAATTCTTAACATCAGCTTTCACATCACTTTTGCTGTGTTACATGATATTGTAAAACTTTAAGGTTTCAGCAATCCATTAGGAAATTGTTTAGATGTTACGATAGTTACTGTTATTTGTGTGTATTTTCAAAATTTTTCTTAGCGTAGGCTTACAGACTTAGGTCGGGAAACTGCATTAGAACACCATGGCACGCAGGTAAGGTAACCACTGAATGTTATGCTTGCTTACTTGTCTCTTCAACTTGGTAGTCAGTCCGTATTCGTGGTGGCCCCAGAACATCTCCAGCAGGTCTTCGAATGAGACTGTCTTAGGGTCGTAATCCAGCTCAATAACCTCAGTGTGGTCACCCCTGGAAACCACAAGAAAAAAAAAACATAAAATGGGTACTTTTCAGCAATTTAACTGCCACACTTCTATCGCCGTTTAGATATTATCTGATAGCTTTGCCGTGAGATCTTCCTATGATGTTTTACCTTCCCAAGATTTATTTGCTTTCATGGGTTTAGTTTATCAAAAGAACGATAACTTTAAAAATAAGGTGCTTTTGTGCTTTTTAAGCTCCTAACAGGTTATGAGTCCAGTTCAATTGTTTATATCTACAGCTGTAAGCTTGATTATTTAAAAGATAAGCAATTTGAGTAATGAAAAAAGTAGTATATTAAAACGAAAACATTCATTTTGATTGACGTTGCTGTACAAACTCCAGCAAATGATAATTATACGTCCGGAAGTTTAAGTATAAATTCAAATCAGTTCCTGTTCAACGTTAACTCTTTAAAACAGTGTAGTACTAATTATTTTAAGGAAAACCCCTGGGCCTAAGCAAAATCGCACCTATTATGCAGTTATTAGCGTCTTTGGCAGGGGCTTATCGCTCAACTACAGTTTGTATTTCGTGATTCGATGCGCACACGCAAGTATACCGGCGACTTGGCCTTGCGCATAACCTTGGGTGTCAGACGAATTCACAACTAGCGCAAAAACTAGCTTGTTCGCCCGTCATATGTTAAACATATATATGAATATATGTATAACATGACTTGCATAAATCGCACGCGGACATCAGATTTTAATGAATTTGACAAAATCGTATAACTTTTTTTCTTGAAACACAAGTGTGACGTGAAAAACGAGAATGAAATTTAATTGCTGAGCCGACTTAGATTAAATCTACATAAACAAAATAAGGATAATTGGAATCAGTTCACAAACAGCGTAGACTTTAATATTTTTGGAGTCGTTTAAAAAAATAAGAAAACACGTTTTACACCATATATTAGTTCTAGGTACCTGTATAGGATTGTGGAATAAAAATATGCTTATTAAGCTCTAGTTGTTTACATATTAAGAGAACTTGTATTTGTTTTGAATTTGCACTTTTACCACACTAACATGGAGGTATGTATCATCAAATCATCATAAATACCTACTTAGTCAAGGACTTAACTTTTCTAGTTATTTTTTTCAAAGCGTGTTCTACTTTTCGAACAATTAACTATAACATGGGAGAGTTCTACGAAACTAAGTTTGTCTACAACCGCAATGTCTTATGATTACCTCGATTACGTCATTTAATGACAAACAATACACAATAACTCTTCATCCCTACACATTAGGTACGTTATGTCGACGTAAATTTACTTCGACATAATTTTACGCGTTCAGTTCATACTTATACATATGTAATTTATATAATTTAAGTGGAAAACATTAGTACGACTGCGTAAGCGTAATAACCCTGTATAGGAAAAAGTGTACCTAATAAATAAAATACAAGTAAAACGATACCTATTTACTATGTTCGTTAAAACAATCCGTATAATTGTAGAGTTACATATTTTTACATCACTAGCTTATTTACGAATTAATATAGGTTATGGCCCCAAAAGCTTGAGTACCTATCAAAAAAATACTTTTTATTGGTTGTTTGAAATACCTCTCGTATAATAAAAACCAGCAAGAGTGTTTGGGACACGCCCAGTATTAGGACTCCGTAGCCATTACGAGAAAGCCCTTGCATAGGTAAGTATCTAATTATAATAGTTTTTTCATGAGTTGCTCAAATGATCAACTATTACTGATTAACCTAGCTATTAAGCCTACTTAGCTGTGATCGTTTCCTTTAAAATTCACTATTATGCACTACCTACGATCCTGATTATTTTCATATTTTCCAAATACAACACTTTTGCTCGTTGAGACACTTTAAATAATTCACAAACGGAACCCTGAATCTAAAAACGTCTTAGCACACTTTCAGTATTTTTTAAAGAGCTATCCAACGACACCCCACTCTACGTTTTATCCAACTACTTTGTCGGCGTGATTAATATGTATACATATGCGTGCCAAATTACAGCTTTCTAGCACCAAGAGGCTCTGAGCTATGACGGGGAAGACCGACGGACGGACATGACCAAACTATAAGGGTAACTTGTTGACTACGGGACCCTAAATATAGCTAAATAAGAAAAAAATACTCATTTAGTTACACAAGGAACCTACTAACCCAGTTCAGGTAGGTAGGTTCAGGTTCGTTTAAGAAACTTGATTGACTGGATCTAACCTTAACGTTGGCATTTCTTGTTGCTATGTTATTATTTCGGATTTTTTAACAAAGATGGCTCAGTTTTTACTCCGACATTCGCGAGACCAAGTTTACGTGTACGTATGCAGAGACCTAATAAAGTCAAAGTCAAAACGCAAAATTACCCAATAATTTGTAATAGAACTATATAAAATTGAACTCTACTTAAATACGACTTACATAAATATACTGTACAATCTAGTTTAATAATTTCACAATATTTTCAAAGTTCGCGTCACATCAAAACAGCATGACTTGAAGATTTCCCATATCAATCTTAATCTAATTTGAACTTATCTTAATGTAATTGACGTGACTTTTCTCAATTGCATCGTAATCAGATAAATGACGATATTAAGTCTAAAATGCCTAATGTAAAATAAAATAAAAAACAACTGCCAAGGGCATGTCGGACCATGCTTAGTGTAGGGTTACGTAACCGTCAGGTAGGTACCTACTACAAAGAAATGCACTACAGATGAAAAACCTCACGTTAAATTTAATTAAAACGCTCATTAAGTACAGTCTCAAAATGTGAAAATACCATGTGAAAAACTGCACCAGCAAAAGAGCGTATCTTCATGGCACTTACGTCCTTCTGTTGAGAAGCGCAGTTTTTCGACGATAACTCAAAAACTGTAAATTCGATCAAGTTGAAAATAATTTTCGCTGAAAGTATTCATTATGCGTTACCTTTGTCATTTTTTTCTTTTAAGAAGACATACTTCTCTTCAACTTCATGTATCTCAGGCTTGGGATAAAGGCTAGGGAAACCCTTTAACCTTTAAGGAAATAACACTAAATAATTCGCAGATCGCCGGCTTCGCCGCTTTATAAAGCAGTTTTATTGATTTCCTTTTCACGAACGAGACCTTGAACCTTACGGCAGTTTCTGTGTATTAGAATTGTTTTGAGATGCCAAAAATTCTTATTATTTTGCCTCTACTTACAAATTAAAAGTACGACAAATTTTACAAGGGGTAGCTGGCAAATCGTAGACGTATGACTTTAAAAAATACGAATATTATTGGAGAATTTTTGTATTAAAATTTATTTGAGTTTGCATTTAATAATTACCTACTAATATGAAAATTATCATTTTATTTCAAATATTTTGCTATCTAATCATGGTGTCATTTGTGGTACCATAATGATTTACAATTGATTATAATCATATCGTATCTAAGCACGTGAGGATAAACATTTTGCCGAGTAAGCTTCGCTCCGTAATAATCTTTATTTTATGATAAGTATACACCTGCCTGAAATCAATATTTTTTTCCAATTTTCTCGTTCTATAAATAAAAATAGGGTTAATCATATAAGCGCATAATAGTTATAAGTTAAAATTTTAGGAGATGTAGTGTTTAGAACATCAATTCTGTCACAGATCTTGACAAACTCTATGTGGTCAAGGACGGACGAAGAGGTTGTTTTAAACAATAATGTACCTATTGTAAAACCGCTTTCAGATGTTTAAGACTCAAAATAAAGTAACTTACAAGCTCCTGTAGTGTGGGTTCTTTGTGGTACCGCCGGCGTATCCGACACGGGTTCGGATCACTCCCAGAGTGGCTCCGAAGAGTGAGTCGTTGGACCAGAAGCAGCCCATGCCGAATGTCGCCTTTTTCGTTGGGATGTCCACATCGTGGAGAAGAGCAGCCTGTGGACAGCGAATTATTGTAGTCCACTTGCAAGGAATTCGCAGACAAAAATATCAGTACCCAACCACCCTCTGAATACTCGTTTTCGTGAAGTTTTTCAGCCGAAAGTTGGTGTCGATTATGTATAGACGGGGGCAATATTTTGCCGCAAGTTTATTTTGGAGAAAGTAGTGCTTCATTTTAACTTTTTACCTTGGTGGGGCAATAGTCTACCTACTTAGACTAATCTTTAGATACTATCATAAGTAAATAGATATTCTTGGCGTCCAACGACACTGTGAACTACAAATTTAACACACTAAGTCCATGCCTCCGTTTTGTTCATAACCACATAACTACACAATGACTGACCCTATCACTTTTTTACAGCAACTGCGTAGCTATCATCAAGCCAGTGCCCTTTAGCTACCACGTTCAACTAGATAGAACACTATCTCATAGCCATGAATGCATCCATTAGGATCCGTGCCCGTAATAATTATCAGGCAAGTCAAGAGGCCATTACGAAACAAGATGATCCTTTAAAAGCTCACAGATCAGGGTCTCCTTATCTTATCTGAACCCCTCATATATTTATAACCATTGTTCATTCGCTGCGCAGTTTCTGCACGTGGCATACCGCTGATAGCGTCGATACCAAAAGAATAGCACTGTCACGAATTTTTGTCACGAGATATCTATGGTTTGATTTGGTATGGTATGGTTTGGTCAGACTAATACCTATGGGATATGGTGGATATTTGTTTATCAGTCTAGACTTTTTTGTAGGAGAAAAAGAGCAAGCACCTGATGACAAATGATTAGTGCCTAATCAAATACCGTGGATACCAATCTCCGAGGAACGACAGGTCTCAATGGCCGCCTTCAGACAAGGGATTAGAGTAATTTAGGCTTCTAGAATAAGGTAAGTAGCAATCTGCAGACATCTTCACAAGACACGCCTATTCTTTTGATGAACAGTCAATTTAACAATTTAAGATTGCGCCCTCAGCTCCAAGATTGATTGTCTATTCTATTTCGGGCCCATAAAAGTTGTCGACATCTCGACACCAATTTAAAGCAATAATGGAAACACGTGAAAATTCAAAGCAATTGATCGAACGTTTGGCCGTCAGCATCAATATAAAGTAATCGAAGCGAAGTGCAGTTGGTTCATTAATAGGGACGCGGCATTGGACTCACTGCAGATGCAGCGGTTAAGAACTAGGCATAGGCAGGCCCGATAAAGACAAATTATCTACCTACTGATACATGCCTGTAGGTGCACACTCTTGCAGTAATGCAAACAGATTGTAGATGCGATGCAGTAATTATGCGTTTGTACTGTCTAAACAGAACTGGTAGAGTGCTGTAAACTGATAATTATTTATGGTATATTTTACTAACGTGCAATATTTGTTTATTTGTAATTTAATTTTGACCCACTTACAGTGACAGTTTTACACTTACAGTGGTCGGATAAATTGGACCTACAGTCAGCAAAGAAGTTTGTAAGTTTTCTTTGCAAAATGTTATTAAACCTACGGAAGCGATCATATTATTATTTATAATTTTGAAAATTAATCGCAACCGCAGATATTTTTTTAGGATGAAAAATTAAATTCGGAGCAAAGGTATCTAGATTCAGAAGTCATTTCTAAATATTGATTAAAAAAAACAAAATAATCATATGTAGAGTGCAAGGGTTCCAACAGTTTCCAATCCCAAAGCCACTAAATACTTACGCTTATTTTATAGTCTGGTGTTCCCTAAAATACATATATACGAGGGGCGGCTAAAAAGTAATCTACCTAACAATGAAACAAAAGACTGTCGTGGCTAATTTAGTAAGTGGCTAAGTAAAATGCACTTATTACATTTTTCAAATATTGACTTTAAACCATTAAAAAAAAAACTTTCGGTTTGTCGTCAAAAAAGTCAGTAACTGCAGCCTTCATTTCGTCATCGGTCATAAACCTTCGTCCCCTGAGGTCTTTCTTGAGAAGTCTAAACAGAAAATAGTCACAGGGGGCTAAATCTGGACTATAAGGGGGGTGGTCAATGGTTTCGAAGCCATTGTCTTTAATTGCTAGCTTCGTTGTGCGGGCGGTATACACTGGTGCGTTATCGTGCAAAATCAGAATTCCTTTGCTTAGTTTACCTCGCCGTTTTTCTTTTATTGTCTCTCTTAGTTGATATAGTAAATAATAAACTAATAATCAGCATTCATTGTAGTTTTCTTCGGTAAATAATCTATGAGCAAAGTCCCTTCTGTGTCCCAAAAGATTGTAGCCATAAGTTTACCTGCCGATGGACAGACCTTGAATTTCCGAGGCGGCTTCTCATCCTTAAATTTCCACTGTAACGACTCTTGCTTACTTGCCGGGTCCCATTGTCGAATCCAAGTCTCATCACATGTTACAATTCTAGAAATTATTTCTTCCTCTTTCCCTCGACTACCCCAGTTAATTTGTTTTACTACAGTTAGTAGAATTACTTTGTTAAATCATTCCTTTAATCTTTAAATACTTTTGACAAAATTAAACCTCATTTCATTTAAGATAACATAACTTTAGTTAATTTGCTAGCCAATTCCAATACTTCATAGACATACTATTCTTTATATGTCACAGGTTAATTAATTAGTTTATTCCAAAGGAGCACTATTATTCAACCACTTAGGGAGCGTTTTCTTAGGTTCCATTCTTACTTTTGACTTAAAGTACTTTGGGTCACTATAGCGTTCACAATGTAGGTTCCACAATCACTAGACGAATCACAAGGCCATAATAATAATAATTGTTAGAAATTTCTAGGTAGGCTGATCAGTGTAAGCTAGAGTACTTCTGAATAGTGTCGCGATGACCAAGGATTTATGTTTTCTTAGTATGATTAGGCTAGGTATTTTTAGAATTAGGTCTACCCGTGACCAGGATCAGTTCTTGGTTAAATTTATTAATATAGACTCCAGCTAGGCTTGATTTTTTACAATGTTCAAATGCTCATGAATTATTTCATTGACTCGCTCTTTACTGACGCCCACATCTCTAGCTATCTCCCACTGCTTCACTCGTCGATCCTCTTAATATTTTTTTTTCACCCTGGTTACATTTTCATCGGTGACGGCCGAAACTGGTCTTCCGCTACGAGGATCATCTTCCAGGCTCTCACGACCTAACTTAAACTGCTTTGACCAAAACTTTATAACAAATTCGGAAGAACACGAACTGCCAAACACACGTAACATACGCTGTCTGATCTCCGAAGGCGTATTCCCTTCTTTAGTCAAAAACTTAATCACCGCACGCTGCTCGATTTTATCCATTTTCACTTTTTCTACCGACATATTTGAAACAATTGTAGGAGACAAATAAACGTGATGCAATAAACAAATGAATGTAATACATTTTGAAAATAGAATAACAAACGAATATAAATCCATACCACCCAGCATAATTTTTGTATATATTTCTGACCAAGGAGATTACTTATCAGCCGCCCCTCGTAGGTAAGGGCTTTTTTTGTGTCAACAAAAAATTGCTCTACATTAAGTAGGTGTACGACACTTTTTGCTTTTGCTGTTAAACCGACAATACATAAAGTTACTACGTACTAGTATAGGTACTATCTAGTATACTAGTTATACTATCTACCTACATGTAGAGCTGTATTTTTTTTTTCAAAATTATTTTTGTCACACATGTAAACGGTTAATAAACGCCAATTATTTCACTTATATTGGTATGTATTATAAGAACGATCTATTATATTAAAATCGTTAAACTACCTAACTAAGTAAGTCTCAGTGATGATGTAGTAGGAGAGTTCAATGTACTCCAACAAAAAATATTCTCAAGTGTAAGAAAATACCGTTTGAAGATTAGTTTTACGCCTATTGTCCTAATTTATCATGTTACAATGACGATGTGTGTGGATGTGGACGCTTAAGTTTAACAAAACTTTTTTCGCGTTTAAGTACATGTTACGTAAACTCTACGCAACATTAACTAAAAATTTGAGTTAAAGTTAAACTAATCACTTAAATAAGGCAAAATGTAGCAGCCTCTTGGACTAAGGAAGATAAAAGTTTTAGAACTAAAAGGTAGGTACAAAAGTTATAGAAGTTTTAAGGTTTATGGATTGCTTATGAAAAATCTAGGTTTTTGTCAGGAAGACGAGCCATTCCTCTACCTGTAGGTAGATGTAGAAAAAAAAACAATTTTCATGATTTCTATCCGTTCATCTGTTAGAAAACACGAACAATTTTTCTTGCGGCTTTTTTTCGACGCAACGACGGTCCAATTATCCCGCCTGCAACCACACTGATTATTGCATCAGACTAATCTCTGCAAAATCATAAATAAATCAAGAATTTCTAATAATTTACATTATCATAAACGACCATTCAAAAACATCAGTTTCAGGAAGTAAAAAAATACCTACGAAAAAAATTATAAAAATACTCACGTTCACCGGAGGCTTCATGTTGCAGAAATTTCTAATGATTCTCAGCATGCACCAAAGTTTCCTTTCCTAGGATTTCTACTTCTTTGGCTATGGAAATTGTTCAAAATTGCGTGCTTTTGCTGTCAGCGTGTCGTGTGGGCGTGGAATGAGGAGCGGCCGAGGCGACTGCGTGGCGAGGCGGCCCGGCGTACACTGTCGCGCAGCTATCGACGAAGTTTAGACGAAATACTACTCTGTTTGATCTGCAGGCATGAGTAGTCTGTGTCGCCTTATGAGCCGCAGTCTTGAGTTGATATGTATTGATCTACAAGCATACTTACTTACCTACTCATTACTTACATTAGGTAAGAACTATATTACCTAGGTATACAGCGTAATGAACAAAACAATAGGTTGCTAAATAGGTATTCCGGAAAAAATCCTTAGCAACTCTATCATCGGCTGCCACAAAATCTACAGCGTGTCATTGTCACCTGAATCACCATCTCCATGATTACAAGTACTTTTCATTTCACCTCACCTTCGAATATGTTTTATTGACCATTGACAGACATTCGAAACACGGTGTCTACAGTTGGAAAACTCTCTAGCACGTTTCGTCGCAGCATATGTGCGTGACACATATCGTCGCCACGCGCCGTGACGTAACCTTGCCCGCGGTGACGGCCGCGAGCCGTCTGCCGCGGCCGGCGTATGACGTCACACACCGTATAACAATATTGAAATGCGATCCAAAATAAAGCACTTCCAGTAGTCAGAATTGGTTCGGAGTGGCACTAATGGATTCTACAGTTTTTTTTTGGCTAGTGGCATCCCACAAACAAGAGAACCACAATTTAATTTTTATGCACTCTTATCCCTTTTCTACAGAAAGGCAGAGATAAAATTTCTAAAGCGTCTTTGCTTACATTATAACCTACGGTTAAATTCTGTAAGCTTTTAGCAGTTTGCCTTTTGTCGAGGGCTTAATAAAATAAACGACAGGTAGGACTTAGTCCGATTCACAATAGGTTCTACTAACAAACCTACAGTTATAAAAAAAACATCAAAGCCTGATCTTGACTATGTTTTTTCTTGTCTGGCAGATTGCCACCCCTTTAGAAAAGTACCTTAATTTAAGGATGACTCCTTACGAGTACCTGGGCATTTTCAAAAAACTGTGTACCCTTTTTTCCAAAAATGTCCTACATTTTTCCATTGAAAATTTATTTGTCAGTTTTGTGACGGTCCATATAGAATGTATGTAACAACGCGTCACAAAACTGTCAAAAAAATGCGGGACACTTTTTTTATTATTTAAATAGATAGTCCTCGTGATTCTGAGCAGAAATACCCCAAATTTTTTCTGAAAATGCCCACCTACAACGAACGGTTTAGATTGCCTTGATCTGCCTTCCATTTTGTGATAACTATGATGTTATCAATCTTATCGGTTACAAGGTTTTGACATCGAAATTCAGAAGGGCTCTTTGGCCTTGCACATCGTTCCAGCCAGACAGCTGAAACAGGTCGAAAAGTATACGAAGGGTACATGGAAAGAACATGTCTAATCACCTTAGCAACTTTTTGAGTTATCGCTATTTGAAAGTTTGGAATGATGTAATTATCCATATAATTTTCGTATAAATCTTTTTTTTAAAGTCTATGAGTGCTCTACATTTTCAGATTAAAATCTCGTTTAAAAAAAAAAAGTGACTAAGTAGGCATGTTCTTTCCGTGTACCCTTCATACGCGAATAGAGTGCATTTTGTAGATTTTTAGATGTTGGTCTTCTGTTTGTCTCATTATTTGCCCGTGCAAAAATTTTACGCGAACCATCTTGTTCCAGGCATAGAATATTTCGCTCGCACCCTGAATTGTTTACGCTTGTCAAGTGTTAATCTAGGGACTCGGGTAATTAATACATGCATTAATTTAAACAATTGGTTTATTTTTACATTATAACAAAAAAAGTATAATTCTCCACACTGATGTCTAAATATCTAAAACAGCTCTCATTAAATTATGAATGTAACGAATCTAAATTGCACATTTTATTTGCATTTTGTCAGTTGCACTCTCTTGTAAATGAATATGTAGGTTACGTATTTGTACCAAAGTTAAACTTTTTGATATTTAGACAGGAGTGGTTACATACAATAATAAAATAAAATAATCATACATAAATATATTACGACTGTCCACAGAACAGCCGGTATAAGTGTGCTGAACAAACATATTAGAAAATATGGTTTTCATAATTATCCGATTTTATTTTTGGTTAAATTAGCCGCACATGCGAAATTAACTTTCAATTATATTCAAGGGAAAATATTTTAGTAAGAAGACTTTGTATAAGTGTATAGGTAATATTTTTCACAACATCGAACCTAATAATTATTGAGTAAGTAATAAAATATTTAAATCTCCAATTACCATCATTTCAGTTCAATCGGGGTCTTTGAATCATTTTCATAACTAGAAAGCTCTTTTGCAGTGTTCGTACGTATTTTAACTACAGTGGGAAACGCTAATGGTAAGATTTCAGCGGATTGGTATAGATTATATTTCATATTCTACGTAGTTAATCTGGGAAAGTGGTCCAATTTGGGCAAGACACTAATGGGCAAGACTTTTCAATAGGAATCACCGAACAACACTGAGATATCATAAAATATTTTCTTCGATATGTAATATTAACTCTACGAGCTCGAAATAGGGTATAAACAGCAATAAAACTGCCAAAGGTTGTAAAATGAGCAATAGAAGACTGATTTTGACTTATTTACATATAGTATAATTGCGTTGGCAACGCTACAAAACCGTTCGAAATGTGATGACTTAGTACTTCGATAACACTAAGTAGGTAAATGTAAACGAACACTTATTTTGACACAAAAGTTGTGACTCAATTTCTTACATTAAGGATAAAACATATTTTCGTAACAGCAGTATCTATTATAAAATACATCTATAAATACAATTTTCGGAAATGTTATTTAGAATATTACAATTAGGTACTACACATTTTTTGATATTTTACAATGACGTAACCTAATAGTATACAAAGGTTGACAGACAATTTAACAATAAAAACTATCGTCCTGTCTCAGGCAAGACCGACAAGAGGCACTGATCGACAAACATGTCAAGTACAACCATTGTTCATTATGAACAATAGTTTCAACTGGGCCTAGTTGAATAATAAAAAGAGCTGAATGCACGACCAAATGGGTATATATATATACATTTTTTTAATTAATCCCTTTTCGCATAACGTCTAATTCTAACTCAAAATTGACTTTCAATGAACGAGTTTTGATTAAACTCAGATAAACAAATGGAAATTGATATGTAAAAATGTGACCTATTACTGACAACCGGTTAAAATTAAAATACTAAGCGGTTCGAAACAAAAGGGACATTATAATTATAAGAACTGATTGGATACTGTTTTTACCCGACTGCGTTGTTTGTACATTAACATGATTTTGGATATTAACAAATTACAAGTCTACTAGCCGGAGTAAAGGGTTTACAACAATTTCTAAAGCTTACACGTTGCGCTGCAAGGTTCACAACCGACACCGTAACTTCAATATCTCAACTCTACACAGAATTACTAATTATATCTCAATACAATGTAAAATTTCAAGTATGTCTTACTTTTAACATACAATATTGATATCACAAAGAAGCTGCATGTAAAATGTATATAAAATGCGTTTACAAAATAATACTGTTACGAAGAAAAAATAACAAGTAGTACTTATGTTGTGCTTCAACCTCTCTATAAGGCCATTACGTATTGTTTTTATGTTTGTGAATCAATTATTTCGTTTATAGCAATACCATATTAGAGATAGCCTTCTCTGTTCAATAATAAATATATTTCAAGCAATTAATTTAGGTTCATTTAATTATACACCAGAACCCCTTGAATATGCTCATCCACAGAATATTTGAATATTTCAATATATAATAAGTAAGTCACGATTCAATTTAACACTTTACGTGAATGTGTTAATAACAATAATACTAAGTACTTTTTAAGTACTCAAGATAGAAACATCTACATAAAATGGTTACGCTAGTGACTAAAATATGGACGAATGAATTACTACTGGATGGGATCTAATGAAATCCATATGATCTTATAAATAGGTACATTATCAAATAACAATACAATTAATTTCTAGTTGATGGAATATCAAGCCGCCGTTACCTTAGAAAAATACCACAGAAGGTTGAACACTGGATTAATTATGACAGGCGTCGTTCTTATTCAAAACGATTACGCGACCATCGCTTGTTCGCGCGAAATTTACTCGTACGAATCTGCGATTAAACACACAGATCTCGAACATGTTTCCTGTTTGCCGTGCCGGTCGCGGGATGGGATGCGAATGGGATGGGAACGTGCGATGATCACGTATTCGGGTTGAATTAGAATGACGCTAAAGAATTATAAGACTCGTGTTAAACTTTTCCAAAAGGAATACGCGTTGAAGTGGCACTTGGCAGAAATCACAAATAATTTGTTTAAATAGTAAACGTTACATACCATGGTAGAAACTGAGGGAAAGCAACGCAATGAAGAAAGGTTTGATTGCGATTTGAGAAGGAAATTATTGACACACTTAGGAGTATTTAGCAGATAATAAACTAGAAAAAGGCACTTAACTTACCATCCTTAAGTTACCGATAACGTTGTTTTGTAAAATGGAAAACTTCACGTGAGTATTATTTAGTGCCGCTAGACGTCTTTGCGTGCAGACGCCAACAGTCTTAACTGACCATTCATGAACCTTATTACAAAGATCAGTTAAACATGTTGGCGACTGTACAATCAAGGTCACTAATATACACACAATGTACACCGCAGCCTGAAAAATATGTACATAGACTCTATTACCGCGGCGATAGGTTTGATGTACCATATACCTGTGCTCTGTGCGGATACACATTTCTGACCTTGACTGTACAAGACTTTTACTTCTCTATATGGGGATTCGATCACACATTATCGTAACATAGGAATGTTAAACAGCTACTTGCCGTGGCCCCCGCGCTAAGTCAACAGTCAGCTGTTTTGGAACGAAACGCAAAGTTAGAGTCGCACTCGCAAATTAAATAGCTTTGTAAATTTTGACCGTTTACAATTTTACACAGATGAAAATTAAACTAATTCAGGCACCGTTTTCTCAACCAGGAGTCGCGACCCGCAGGAAACTTTCAATCGGTAAAAAGGTAAAAAAAAAACATTAAAAATATGATAAGCAGGATTCGGATTTACATCGCACGCTAACACGAAAGTGAACTGTGGCGTCGACATTAACATTAAAATTTAACTCTTACTTATTTCCGTACATTTATTTAATTAATCCCAAAATGCTTAGTCATCTTAGCGTGCGTGAAAGTCCGAAACCTGGCGATAAAGCTCTCTATTGTCTCCCCTGCTTAATTTATTTTATAACATTGTACTGTTTCGTAGTGTTCAATAAATAATATTTGTATTGTACTGTAAATGAATTGTTAATTTAGTAAAGGTGCCACTTGCATCCATGATAATTATGGTAAGTCACAGTAACTCTAAAGAGTTAAAAAACGATGCCCTTATTTTCTTCCATTGTTTTGAACATTATGGTCAAATTACGTAAAAGTTAATTAACTTGCCCATGCGCTCAACCGTTATCTAATGATCATAATACCTACATAACAATATAAGGTAACTCGAAACTCAATGCTAAATGAAAAAGTAACTTGGAATGTTTTAAGGCTACAACAATAACAATTTATTAGCATTCAATTCCGTTTTACGAGTAATAATGTAACGTATGCGTTTCTTAAAATGTGTTATTAATTAAGTGAGTGGTACTTTTGATAATGTATATCATACGGAAGCCAATAAGTTTGTTTTTAAATCGTGAAAACAAATTAATGAATTAAAATGATTGCAGTACATTTTTAGTTTGATAGTAAAAAAATCTACCAGTTTTATACTTCCAAGTTTTCTAAGGAAAGTATCATATAAAGCAGAGTAATAGTTCCCAGTAGATAACTATTAATAGTGTATTAGTATATCTATATGGTTTTATTGACATATAGTGGTCCACATTCAAATATATTGTTTGTAGATTTAAAATGAATTTTTCACATTAGAGGGAGTCATCACTCATTAGATATTTTTTTATCAGCAGGATATCTTGATTCTTGATGGAATATAAGTTTCAGCTAAAAAAGTAATAATATTTATCTTGTATGTAGTTAAATGCAAATTCACAGTGGTTCTTACATAAAACGAGTAGTTTTCAAATCTCTTTAAATAACATAAGTAAGTATTTACGAAGATAAATGCGAAGCTGCATAAATATGAATTTCTTATGTTAGTAAAATATAATTTATCATTATTAATTTATACTTATGTCAATTTTAAATAATTTGCGTCGTAGGAATTAATCAATTCAATATTATGCTATATTTTACAAAGACAATAATGCCGTACTGGCAGACATTCTATTGCATTGCTAATAAGGGTTTACCCAAAACGCAGTGAGGCTAGGAATACTGATCACTTTTGTATACTGTGCCATGTTGTACATAATACTCTTAAAATACGATATAATAGTTAAAACAAAACATTTATTTTTAAGTACTCATTTCCCAATCACAATACTTTTGTTTGCTAATCATATAATACGTACATTCACATTTAAAATAATCAAATAACGGAATGTTAACTAGGAAAATGGTAAGGCAAAGACGACGTTCAAAAATACGAGCATCGGATACTCTACACGAAAATATTTTCACTTACGTATAGGAATCTGTAACTAGGTTAACTACTAGCGACCATTGTCTTACCACTAGTACAATAACTGTTGAGCTCGTGCAACTATCACAATGTCCTTAGCAGTTAGCACATTGGCAAGCCTTCGCTCCCTGAGCTGTAATGGCAATTCCATCGGCAACATTATAATTCCGAACTAAACTTGATCATTTTCTTTCAGGAATGTCGCGGGCTATCAAGAAGATTCTACAATTTTATTTAAAACGAATCTCGGGCACTCACAACTTTCTACTCGCCATCCGTTTCAGCTCAATAATAAATTCGTAAATATTGATAAAGTACAACAAGCCGAGCAATCGACGATACCTACTAGCCCGAGGGTTTTTTTGGAATGATTAATCAGACTTAATTAAACGCCACAATCACTTTGTTCTCGCGCCACCACACGTTGGTAAAGTTATTACATGATAATACAGCACCTGCGTGATCTCGTGTCTCCGACGACGTCGCTGGTGTGTCCGGTGAACCGAGGAACGGTGCCAGAACTCGGGGAGAGTGTGAGCGGGTTCAGCTGCACCGGCATGGCCTCTTGCACTGCCACCTCTGGCAGAGACGTTATGCTGTGGTTGTTGGTAGAAGCCAGGCTGTTCTCCACTGGACTGCCGTTTGTCCTTATCTGTGACCTCTGCTTTTTCAGGTCGGCTAGGGTGCCTGAAAGTTGTGGAGGGATGATTAGAGACCCAATATTTGAAGGTTAAAGTTGAATTCAGCTTCTTCAAAGGGTTAAACAAAAAGCATGCGCGCAAACGCTTATTAAAAGGGACCAAATTCATTTCATGTTAGTGATTAATATTATATTATTTTATTTTCATTAAAAGGTATACTTTATCAAATTATAATTAGCATTATTGTAAGCAAAATCGTTGAAACGGATAATCAACTTTTAATTTCACTCGTTGCCTGGGTAACTCGTCTAAAATAAGATTATCTAAGGCAGCGCTCCCCCGAAAGTCAGGATTTGCTTGCTTAGAAGATGAAGCATGGCATGAAGGAATCGGCATATAATTGTTGAAAATCCTAACGTTTGATGGAGTGGTGCCGTAGAAAATCTTATTTTAGACGAGTGACCCAGGGGATCCATGGCAAGGAGTGGCAATTAAAAGTTGATTGACCCAAATTGGAACTTTAACAACTCTACGTAAATATGTGAAAGTCTAAGTTATTCTAGTGCAAACATGAGGTATGTGCAGACATGAGTGTACGATAAATACATAGAAGTAAGAACATAAACCTAGAACATGCAATAAAACAAATTACAAAAAGTAAATAAACAATAACACTACAAATACTAAACTACGTAATTTACATACATAACTACAGACAAGAAAAAAAGGGGACGGTAGAGGATAGAAATAGGGTTTGAATGGAGAAGGAACACTAAGCGAACACAGCATGCAACTACAACGAGACCGCTTGCCTCAGATATGCATCCTCGAGAGCCTTTCGCCCGGGGCACCCGCAGTCCCCTTCCGATTACATGTATTTATAAACCATCACTGTGCAAAAACTGTTAGATAAACGTTTTATATAAATTGTTAAAAACCGGTGCTATATATAAATATGTATTGTGTCTGTTACGAGTCAATTGGAGATGTTCGTAAGGATGCATATAATTACCTGCGTTAATCATGACGGTGACATGAACATTGATTTTACCATTATTGTCTGTGGTGTAGGTCGCGCTGCCGCCCTCAGTGAGAGCGATTTGGTTCGGGCTCACTACTAAGTCTTTCCTACCGTCAATCGCGTCCTCGTTTTTTAGTAGGTCGTTGTCTTGTCCTTCGGGCGCTTTGCGGACGCCGTTGGGCAAGCTGGGCCTGTCGTAGTGTTTGAGGTCCTCTTCTTTGAGGACGGGCTGAGGCGCGTAATGCGAGGCGGCGTTCACTCCGAACAGAGGGTTCGATATCTTGGGCTGGGTGTATGTTTTATCGTTTATCTCGCTCTCACTCCTGTGCTGCACGTATTGGTGTTTCGGGTGCGTGTAGTCGACGTTGCCAGAGTCGAAGCTTTGGTTGGACATGGTGGAGCCGGTGGACAGGCGCTTGTGGCTGATGTCGCCGGGAGGTATGTTGGCGGTGTTCTGGTCATTTTCGACACCGTTTGATAGACCCTGGAAGGAAGAAGCACATAGCTTCACTAAAGAGGTAACAAAAGAAATGTGGCATAGTCTACGTTTTCGCGTAAAATAATCGAGTAAAAAATACCTGATAAGTTTTAAAACATTTACAACATCACAATGATATTTTAGAACAATTCGTGTGAAAATAAACACTGCTCACTTTTCCTTGAACATAAGTTGCTGTGAAAACTAAAGACAGAAACATTCAGTTTAACTAGCCTAATATAGTGTCCCACTACCGAAAGGCCTCCCCTCTATTCTGCAATTCGTCCTTGTTGAGTGCATATTCTAATCCATACGAAAATCGCACAAGTTGACTGACCGATTAATCTAGTTTTGCCTGTATAGTGTGTTTTCGTTGCGGATTAAATGTCCGTCCAGGACTGCCTAGATGGCTAGACCTCGTGCATTGTGAAGTTTGATCCGATTATTTGCAATACACAAAACAGGTATTAAATTATCTTATAAATAAAAAATATAAGTTATAAAGGTGCAAACTTATCCAGTTGATCAATAAACATACTTGTGACGTCTAAAATTGTCTGCACACCTTTTTGATATACAACTGTCGTCGATCCGCATATCAAAAATCTGCGCCTAGTTCAAGAACATAAAATCAAGGGGGGACGTCCCGCACAATATCTTATGCAAATTCAGCTTCACAAACACTAAAACAAAGGGAAAAGAAGACGAAGAGCCGACTTGGGCGCATCACAGATCACTTAAACACAGATTCAGTCTCAATCGCTACTACTGTTACCAAAGCTTTGATCAATTGCAAATCTTGGAAGCCTATTTGCTCAGTTAAGTACCTATGGTCCTAACGCGCGACAAAGGTAAAATTAAAGAAGGAAATATTTCGATGTAGGGTACTGTCGAGAAAATTAATAATAAACGAATAGTAAACGCAATGCGATGTCTTTATGATTATGACGTTTACTGTGAAAAGGTTTTTCACAGTAAAGGTTTCCATGGTGGGTCAGGAATTATTTTTCCACGACTGTATCTATTGTGCCATGTGCATATAAACGTAGTTTTCATGTCAGTTCTGGCTTTATTCATTTATGTTTCAACTGATATTTTATTTTACACCAATACTTTTGTCTGTCCGAACTAAAAACAATAAGGTTTGATCAAAAATTTACAAATTTTTTGCTGCGGCATTTTTCTAGTAGGTACTTTATCCAGCAATGGCAATTCACGTACGTATTCCTCATTTTCTTAATTTTTTTAAGACCTCATAAGTCGCGTTTGTTGTTAATTTCATTAGACTAAATAGATGATGAATTTTATTGCTTAGCTTCAATTCACATCACAAATCCAGCAGAAAAATTGTACACTATGATACTTAAAATAGCGAAAAACAACAACACACAAAACATACCCGATACCGCAGCCCCAGCACCTGCGGCTCCTTGCGCATGCGCCGCAAATTGTCATTAGTCAGAAACATAATATCCAGAGACATGGTTGGCACCCGATGCTCATAAAGCTAACACAACACTGCACTGCGCGAAATAGGTCTATCAACAAATCGCTAACACTTTATGTGAACATAAAGGAAGAGTTGAAGTGCGAAGGGGAACTTTTGTATGTCAAAATGCATAATTTTGTGTGTCGAGAGTAAGGTGCGTGCGCGCGCAGCCGGCGCGGACTGAGCGCGGCTCGGCGCGAGGGAAATCGCATGAAAACTTAGTGAGTCGCGTCGTCAATCAAAGCAGCGGCGGAACGGGATGCCACTCACTAGTACTAATTTAACACGTCAACAAACTGGAGGATGCGTTGCCGAAGGGGTTGAGGAAGAATTATTTTTGAAAAAAAAATAAACATGGGACAAATGACACCAATTGTCCCAGTCCCAAATAAGGCAAAGCCTGTACTATGGGTACTAGAGAGCGGATAAACATACTTTATATAAATAAATATATATACTTAAATACATATTAAAAATTCGGATGTTTGTTCTCGGGTCTTGGGACCCGAGAACAAACTTTCGTATTCATCATACAAACATCTGCCCCGACCGGGGATCGAACCCTGGACCTCGAGCTTCATAGTCAGGGTCTCTAACCACTGGAATCAATTTTAGCAAAACAGGCAATTCTGTCATTGCGTTAGTATGTATGACTACCGAGTCTATTCTTGGTCACATTTTGCACCTGTACAGTAGACTTCTTAGGCGAGGTGGGTAACTAAATTAAATTTACATGTTAAATGTGTCTGTTTACTAATTGCTCATATTTTATGTTGTATAAATAAACAACGACCTCACGTTGAGTACACGCCTAATAGATGATAATTATAGTAAGGTTTTGACCTAAATTTGTATCGTACGGTGAGATTGCTCTAATAGTTCTACCTAATGAATGTTGCAAGGCAATTATGAAGAGGATGCTAATCGCGAACAAAAATACGAGTAGCTCAGGTAGACTCAAATGATAAGCTAAGGATGCGCATGAGATGTGCGAGGCAGGTAAATCCACTAGTCAGATAATTGATTGACTCAGGTGCATTGCGGCATGAAAATATTGGGGTGTATGGATGCGCTAAAAACAAATAATTTCGTCGTCGTACGACCCCCATTAGCACGAGGAACAACCGTGTAGTTTTGTGCTCGCATTGAGAATGAATTCGTAGAATTTGGAACGCGTCAGCGTACAGCCTACGTGACGTGTTGATTCGTGTGACAGTAGAGATGGAGGCAATGCATAAAGACATACATTTTTCGTATAGACGTATCTGCCTTGCACGTCACGTATGGTCGTGGAGGACCAAAATAATTGTTTTTAGTTCCACCAATAGGATCGCTTAATTTTCGTACAGTCGAGTTCTCCAATATCTATACAATTAACAGTTAAAAATATATATACACAGACCTTGTTGCCAGTTACATAAGGTCCGTGTTTAGATATCTATGAACCGTTGGGTGTACAGATATTGGAGAACTCGACTGTCCTGTCGCTCATCGCTCTAATATTGGTCTTCGCACGCAGCTTAACTACTTCGCACATCTCTGGTGGATGATCAGCTTAATACGATGTTCGTGACTGCACGACAAACCAACAGAGCTAGAATATACCTAATTCTAAAATAAGTGTCTATCATCAAGTTCTGTAAGTAATGACTCCATTAAGCATTTCTTGTCATTCACACGATCGTATACGAGTATCAGACGGATTTAAAACTAGGGTGTATACGGTTCTTTGATTATCATAAGAACTACGTTATAAACCGGCACTATTGCGAAAAGTTTTGCTACTTTCACAAACCTCAATTTCTAATCATAACTATAATCAATCATTTCATTAATCAATATTAACTGATATACATATACAGTGTATTGCTTCTACTTCTAGGTGTCTTCCCTCCCCATCTTCCTAAACCTCATTTTCGTCTATCACAGCCAATTGCTAACTACTTCTAGCCTACGACGGCGACAGTTAACGTTAATTGTTGAGTCACTATGGAACGCTGTCTATCATTGCCAATCCCTAAACGACGTGTTGGTTCACAATTAGAAGGGTAATAGCACTTGACTTGGCTGTTCGTATTCGAGTTGCGCTATTTGCATATCACTTGCATGTCACTTATGTGAGACACGATATCGTGCATCTCTTTCGATAAAATTTTGGTGAATAGGTAATACGAAATGAAGTGCCATTATAAACAATCACATTGATATGAGAACGATATGTGTTCAATAATTGTATTGGGTAGGTACTCGGTAACCGTGCATCATCGCTCCATCTAGCCAGAGGAAGTCCTTTATTGAAACGCGGTAACCTCAAATTATTAATGGTGCGAAATAATGTAGAAATCACATATGTTCTAATTAAAAGGCGACCGCAATCTCATGATAACCTTAGAGATATATGTTTTATAAATGCGATAATTAACACAAAACCGCCAATTATGCCCCGCTCTAAAATTAACAGAGAAAGTAAAGCAATAAAATTTGAAACAATTAACGAGCTGAAAATGCCAATGAAACGTTTAATGCGCACGAATTTAACATACCTACTGCAAAACGCACGCACATTTATTTTCTCTCATCACAGATTTATTGATAAAAAAATTCCAACAATTGTAATTGATTCTACAACAAGTTTCTTGGGGCAAATGACGGAGACTTCACGAAAACGCTGTAAAAAAATATTTTAAAAACATGCAACAGAGCTCTTTGCAGATATTTTGGAAAATCAAGTCTTGATTTTTCATTGATAGTATCGTAAAAGAAATAACCTTAACCAATTTTCTTTTTTTTTTCGTGATATTAATTCCTGCGCGTAAAACATTCGTCCCTTTCGGAAGCGCCTACTGGTTATAATAATAAAGGTTAGATTTACTTTACGATTGCTATCAAACCTATCGTGCTAGCCCCAGAAAAGAACGTCTAGTACGTACGCTGTTTTCTCGCGTGACGCTCAGTGCGTCCCTTTCTTAGTGATCGAGTCTGTATTATGACTATTTATGACACGTACCAGCCCCAGCCCAAAAAGATTACATTTTACTAAGATAACGATCTATAAAGTAATCTGCCATTTTATAATTATGGTGTAGAAATAATTACCGCTAGAGTTAATGCGTAATAATATTTCGAAACTATTAAACTTAAGGTACTTCGGTAATAACCGGGTACGTAATGAAATGATTGTTATTCATATGCCGTAAATAATATCATTAATATTATAAACAGAACAACCTACTTTTATTTTCGTGCCTTTTAGGCTCAGTTATAATGTAATTAAAATTGTACCTAAGTAAATAAGACTATTGAAAAATCTGCGCAGTGGGAGATGTTGCATGTGGCAGGCCAAATTTATATGGGAGTGACAGCTGCCAAATCGGCGGCCTAGAAAACCTCCCACTGCAGGTATATTGTATTCAAACATGTCAACCACATGACATTAGTAACGACAAAGCAACCTATCCGTTTAAAATTTAAGATAAGAACCTAACCTAACCATAAAAAAATAAATTTTTAAAACAAGTTTTTTTTGCCGACTGTACTTTTTGTTGTCATTACGTGTATTATCATGAAGAGTTCCCTCCTGTGGAGACGATCCTGGCCGCACCACCAGAAGTCCACTACCAGATTATTGCATGTCACCGAACTTACATATGCAAAATGTCAGCAAAATCGAACATCGGGAAGTGGGTCAAATTAAACTTGCAAGAATTGAGCCGAACATACGTTGCTAGACAAACATTGCAAGTTAAATAAAATCTTGTAAAAATCAATTGGATTTCTAGAACTACATACATGGATACCAATACACTATACTTCATTTATTTTAGCATTGAAAAGAAGGATACTTACCTGTATGCTCGAGCATACCGGTACGTACCCTTACCGTATAAAACCATAACCATAACAAGTAATTATCATTGTTATTTAATTGTTACTTGGTGTTACTTGTTTTTAAAAGGCGTTTTTCAATAAAAAGAGATTTCAAAATTGTTTCATTCTTTTCAATGCTAAAATAAACGAAGTTTAGTCACTGTAGTGTCATTCTATGGAACTTGCTAACTATGTCAACAAACCAAACAGCCATACTCAAATTGTTTCTGAATGACGAATTTACTACGGCGGTTTGTTTACATAGTTAGCAGGTTCCATAGAATGACACTTTGGGCGCACAAAAGAGAACTATCGCAGTTCTGTGTAATAAAGCGTTAAATCTCAGAGTTTAATTAAAGAACGTTCTATTGAAAATAGTTTCAGCGCAACAATCATCACCTTAGCCATTACAATAGCATGCGCCATTTAAGCCACGATTGTGATGTTTAGATCTCACATGCTGAATGAAGCGTAAAATAACGATTGTTGATAAGTAACACAAATCGTCAATTAACTTGCTTCTAATTGATGTATTATCTTTGATCTACTTAAGCCATATTTGAAACGAATCGCGAGCACTATGGATAATTACTAGACTATGATAAAGATGGTTAAGTTTCCTTAAAGTTATATTGACAAAAAAAACAAAAGTAGGACTCGCGGTTAGTTATCGGATCTGAAAAGTTATTTTAGTAATTTTTGTAAAATTACTTTATCAAAACGTGTATTTAATTCTCGCGGTGTCTAACTTTATTCTTCGAATCAAATCACACTTGTTTTTTTTTATTTGACAGTAGTTCTATATTTTGCAAAAGCCGCAGTATAACCTATGGACTTTCAAGCAGAAGCTCGTGGGTTTGGAAACTTTACATTTGGAATTTATCATTAAATTTTCGGTGACGGAAAACGTCATTAAGAAACCTGCAATCTCCTGTGAAACGATTCAGTGGTGTGTGTGAAGTTCCCAATCGGCACTAGGCCCTCGTGGTAACTACAGCAAAAGCCCTCTTGTCGCGAGAGGAGGCCTGTGCCCAGCAGTGGGACGTAAATAGGTGGATGACCATGAAATTTTTGCAGTGCTCTTGACAAGTTTATTTTATTTACCGAAATAGTAAAAGAAAAAAATCGTGGCGTTGATTTCATATTTGGGTCAATCAACTTTTCATTGCCACTCGTTGCCATGGAGATTTGTCACCTGGGTAACTCGTCTGAAATAAGATTTTCTAAGACCCCACTCCCCCAAAAGTCAGGATTTGCATGGTTAGAAGATGACGCATGAAGAAATTGGCATATAACTGTCGAAACTCCTAACGTTTGATGGAGTGCTGTTTTAGATTTTTTTATTTTAGACGAGTTACCCCAGGGGACATCTCCGTGGCAACGAGTGGCAATGAAAAGTTGAATGACCCATTTACACTTTACAGTAACAACTTTCATAATGGTCAATAAAATGGACAATAAATATCCAATTTGCACAGCAAAATGCACGCAACAGCGACTGCAACCAGATAGCCTACGAGTTTCAACATTTCGCCACTCGTAATCACTAATCTATGAACCCAGCTAGGTAATGCAATGCCTAAGTTCGATAGAACATGCATAGCACATGCGTTATTGTGCGTTATAAATAACTCTATGCAAATGTTACAAAGTTGTGCTAAATGACATGACGAAGTTTAAGTGCGGATTTAACGAGTTAATGTAGCAAATTCATAGTTGACTAGGCTATCAGTGTCAGTAGATTTAATTTGTCGCATAAAGAGCGACGTTTTTATAGAATACACGGGCAGTTTAATGCCACATGAGAGCATAAAACCACAGAGGGAAACTTCCATACAAGCTACAGCTCTACGGTAAGGAGGTACAATCAAATGCTTGAGATTATTCTATGGCTGCACCTGCGCAAATCGGCGTTTTCTCTGCAGCTGACTGTAACTTAAATATTGTAGAGAGGATAGTTTGTTCTATGACATTCCTTTGTTTTTAAAACTAGCATAATTATGCCCCGCGGCTTTGCTCCCGTGAACTATTTCAAAATGGGCTAGTTCCTTCGAAATTCGAAAAATTCCTTTTTAGTGCACCTCTAGGAAACTCAATGTACATGTTTGCCAAATTTCAAGTCTCTAGGTCCAGTGGTTTGGGCTGTGCGTTGTCTGTCAGTCAGTCAGTCATGGTACTGTTTTACAGGTATAGATTAAGAAATATTGCATCTTTCCTTCTATCTCGATATAGTTCTGTGCTCTGTTGTATGAAGAATAGCCTCTGTTTTTGTATTTACTAAGTGGCAATGCCACTTCTCGACAAGTGCACCATCGCTTCTAGTCCGTACTAATTAATGGTCTGTCACGCACAGCTGGCCGAAGCATCTCCACGTCGTAGGAAAAACGTATGCTATAGCGTGAAACGATCTAATTTATTTGTATGGCTACAAGTATTTCTAGTAAAGAATGCTGGATTATCCAGGTTAATTGTTAAATTAAAAAAGTGTTGATTGGAAAACACTACACTTTAGTATTTTTCTTTGGGTTTCAGGTGTAAAAGCGGAAGTTTTTACAACGGTGATTTGCACGGCCTAGATTTCTGATAGTTTCGATTACAACCTCTACAGTTACTCACCCGCACAGCGGATTTGCTCAATGTGCAGATAAATAATGAAGATAACCGCAAACTCGTCCGGGCTCATATTGTTAACATTATAACATTAATTAACATAGCACGCACCGCTGGCTTAACCAAACCTAAACAGTTTTAAGCAATTACTCATAAAAACAGCGAGTGTTTAGCATTTTAACATACAGAAGTAATAAAAGTTATTTTAATTGAATGGGAAGTTTACATTCTTTTTTTGTTTAATAGCCGTTTAGTATGCGAGCTCGTGCATAATTTGATAGCATGTTGGTTGGTAGCATATTTTATTACTTTAAGAAACGAAACTCCTACTCATGTTCTTCATTTAATTTTGTTTATAAGACAAACCGGATCCGGTCGGTGGGAACACGAGACAAACGATACGGGAAGACAGTTTAACTCTACCCTAACTTATAATCAGGGATCGGATAAGTTGGCGTCATTACTCGCAATAATATAGACATGACTCCAGTTATTAATTAATTAATTACTTCTTACTTGAATTTTTATCCAAGACAGTAATAAAGAAATAATACAGAGACTTCTTATTGGGTCAGGCTTGTAAAGCTCACTTTCCCGAAATGTGCACTTTCTGCAAAATGTACACTCCCAAAAGGAACACTTGCCCAACTGATGAACTTTCTCGAAAGGTGCACTATTTCCATCGGCACAAATTTCAGTGCTCCTTTAACATCAGTGGATTCCGAGCGGAGTTTTTCAGCTAATAAGTTTATTTTGGATGTGAAGAGGAATAAACTTATCATGGAAAAATTTGAAAAATTACGTTTATTTAGTTTAATAAATCTACACAATTAAGAAGTCTCTTTATTATTTCTTTATTACTGTCTTGGATCCAAATTCAAATAAGAATTAATTAATTAATTAATCTTTAAAGTCATGTCTATATTATTGCGAGTAATGACACCAACTTGTCCGATCTCTGCTTATAATGTTCACTACTGGTTATTCTTAATACCTTTTCAGGAAAGACACTAAGATATATGAAGGCACTACGATATATGATTTGCCCAATTACGCAGTTCTCTATATTTTTTGTTGTCTGTTGTACTCGTACTGTCATCCAACTTACGCTATATACAAAATTTCAAGTCGATGATGCCATTAACCATTGAAGAGTTCCCTCTTGCGGAGACGATTCTAGGCACCCCACAAGAACTTCAGTAATATATTATTTTATGGTCATCCAACTTACATATCCATACCAAATTTCAAGTCAATGCGACCACCGGAAGTGGCTCAAATTTAACTTGCAAGATTTGACCGGAACATGCGTACATTGTAAGATAATAAAAAGCTTGTAAAAAGGATCTAAAGTTTTCGCTCTACGTATACCTAGATTACGTTTCGTGTGTAAGAACGCAGAAGTTTCTTACCTAATCTTATTTATATTCCAAATGCCCACAAATGACGCGCGTCGCCACACAGCTAAATTTCCCTTTCGCGGTGAGCGCCAGTTTTTTCACAGGGGCGGCCATAGTTTTTTCCCCTTCCCGCGCGAAAGTCGAAAGCTGAATAATTTCCTCGTGTCTGCCCACATGACGTATTTAGATTGTTGAATGCACGAGATGTACGCGAATGTCAATTATGATAATGTTAATTACGTGAGCTCGATGTAGCGTTGTATGTTTACTGCGTTGATTGCTGGGATGGGTATGCCAGTAATGCTGCTTTATGGGTTATATGAAATGCTTTGGATGTTAGTGGAGCAGCTCCGACAAGGTGCCGTCAAGCGTTAACGCTTGCGTGTGAGAGTGGGATAGAATTTCGCGGCGTATAGCATTTACGCTGTAAGCGACTTGTCTAGAGCCTCCGACCAGGCTGTTCAGTCCAGCGGTGGACGTAGCATAAAACGGATTATTCCTACTAATTATTATAAATGTATTTGGTATTGTCATTTGTAACATTATTTACATTAAACATTGCGGATTCCACTGCTCTTTCAACATTTCAGATTGTAGGTACACGAATTAATTAAAAAATACGCTGTTAAGATCTCATAATCCATAAAAGTTTTGAACACTTGTTTCATAGATTTATTTTCAAGTTCAACGAAACTAGAATATAGGGATAATAACTAATATTATTCAACAATGACCAAATTTTCTACTCTACTTACTAAGATTAAACTACGTTTCTACTTTTCTACTCACTATGTCTCTCTACCAAACATCAGAATATAAATGGCACTTCACATTTTACACCAGAATTGCCAACAAAAGCTTGTGTGAGCGTCTCAGTGTGATCGTCAAATTAATTTATTAACCAACTTCAGAAAAAAGTAGGAGGTTCTACGTGACACTGTATGTATTTTATAGTCTGTTCATGTTGAAACGATCTAATTGACATTGCAGCTAGCGAGCGCGAAAATTAAGAGACGCCTGCAGCATATGTACACATGTGAGTTTGCTAATTACATGCCAAGGCGTCTGTAACCTCAAATAAATATTCCGTCAGGGCGAAACTACAAAACCAACTACTGTTTCGGGCATCACGCACAGCTGTTTGGAACAGCGCCCCCGTGAGCGTATTTGGTATTAAAATTTAATATGAAAATTTCTCAACGGCGATGCGATAACGTTGCTACTCGATTCAGCAGGGTAATTGCGTAACTTTTTTGACACTCGTCATCGAGTTGAAATGCCAGTTTTTGCATGACTGTGCTGTCACAGTCATGCAAAAACTGGCATTTCAACTCGATAACGAGCTAACTGTTTAGCTGTTCCCGATATCAATTGACAGCCCATACAAAAACTGTCAAAATATGCACGATGGCGATTGCGAGCGAGTTAGACAATGCCTGCTAGGCCGTGTTTTATAAAGCTACAATTTACAAGCGGAAGTCTCTTTCTAACAAAAGGTGATAGAACGAGACTGCCACTTGTAGAATTGTAACTTGTAGCTTTATAAAACACGGCTCTGGGGCCTGTTTCATAACGACTTGTAACTTGTAATACAAGCGGAAGTCTCTATTACACGGAGTAGAAAAGAGGCTTCCGCTTGTATTACAAGCTACAAGTCGTTATGAAACAGGTCTCTGGTGGTGCTCTGGGTGCAGTCAGCAACTCAATATGTTTGTCAACAGTCTCACCTGCATGTCGTCATCGGCGACGGAGTCGAATGTCTCGCGCAGGCGCGCCTCCCCCCGCGCGTCCGCTTTCGCCGCCATCTGTTTTTCCCGCAGCGAGGTCCGCCGGACCGACCGAACGCTGCAATGGGAATTAAGCTTCATAACTGGTCCAATATCTAATCTAATAAATCACTGAACTAATAATCAAAAGAGGGTAAAAGTGGCATGGTCGCGTGAACTTGTCGCCGCTCTTGTGATGCGTAAGACAAAAGCGCGCGAATTTTGACTCAATGGTTTCAGACACTAATTCACATTCACCTTAGATATTTAACTTCTAAGCACACTTTAAAGGGAAAACAACCAAATCCGACTCGCTTGCGAAGAGGTCTCCCCTACTACGAAATTCGAAAATCGAAGTTCGTATCGTAGCGTCCTGACGCGGGCGCGGCAGTTTCTTAATATTGTGCTAATGTAGATTTTAGTAAGTAAGTATAAGTACGTCAGCAAATCAGTTTCCGCTCTCACTCTCGTATTAAATAATATTAGCGTACTAGTGCGGTGACATGTCCGTGATGGAATCCGGTGCGTAGTGCAGGGACATGGAAAACTGTTGGTTAACAATATGATACATGGGTTCTAAAATGGACATAGTCGTCGCTACCTAGCGTGTGGCACAGGACACAACGTACCGGCTGCTGCTGGCGGTGGACGAGGAGCGGCGCGCGCCGGCGCGGCGCTCGGGCGCGTGCGCGCGCCGCCGGTGCTCCTCCTGCTCGGCCGCCAGCCGGGCGATGCGCGCGCGCAACTCGCCCTCCTCGCAGATATCTGGACAAACACAATTAAGTGCAATGATATAAAGTAAAGATACGCTATATGCTCACGAAACAATCGAAAAACATGTTCCAAACATGTTGGCGCGTAAGTTTGGCCCTTATTCGAGAGCGACTGAGGCCAAAGAGGCTAGAATTGCTCATTTTAAGCATGCTGATGACATATCTACATCTTTTTATATGTGATATAATTGATGCTAGTTTCTTTTTTTTTCCAAACACTGACCAGTAATTGATCCCTATTAATAGGTAATAATAATAATAATAAAGATTTTATTCAGACCATAATTTATCAATTTTGTAAGTAGTTACATAAAAATCCCTTATTGCCTAATGCTAGAAAGATATCACACAGTTAAAATAAACCTATTGAACCTAATGAAAAGTGCAGATGAGGCCAAAGGTGAGATCCACTGGTTCAATAACAGCCTATTCACGAGTCAATCGAGTATTTACAGTCAAGATTTTATCCTACACGTTTCGGAACTATAAATATATAGTCCTTCAACAACGCGAAGACGAAGATGGCCAAAAGAAAACCTGCGCCAGCACTCTGGCAGTTCCACTAATCAAATGAGGGTGATTCTTTGCCATCGCCGCCTGCGCTGAGTAAGACAACTATAGCACTAGCTATCCGCGCGAACAGACCTTGACAAAGTACAATCGGTTGGAGCGGTTACATTATTTTTGCTACATTGATTACAGTCGGCAATACTTACTTACTTACTTACGTGGATAGATAGAGACGATGAACGTGACTTACGATCGAGCATTAAATGCTATAACACAACAAAGGCTCTAAAATTAAAAATCGGTTAGATATTTAACTGAGTCTTACCTGCCGGGGTCTCATCATGTTTGTTCCTGACATTGAGATCAGCTCCATATTGCACTAATAGTTCTAGCACCTCCAACTGTAACAAATTGACAAATAAGTGAACATTTTTCACCTTTGAAGAGGTAAAATAACAGAATCTCTGAGGCCCTAAATCCGGAACGTGATGCTACGAAGACTACTTCATCAGGAGCAGCAAACTTTCCTCATTCTTTGATCTATAATATTTTCTGCTAGTAGACACCATAAAACCTCCACATTTTTAAATAAGCACATCTGACTTGTGCGGTATTGTTAGTAAACGACGATAGCATTAAAATAATTGCAGATTTTGCATGTAGCTCATTTACAAATTACAACGCACCACAAGCCACAATAGCAAATTAAGAGTCTTGACTGACGGTAAAAATCTCTGTTCTTTTTTTTTTAAGTAAATGAGGTTGACTGGACAGGTATAAGTCCGCCTTTGTGCTTATTTATTTGTTTAATCATAACAAATTTAGCAAAGCTAAATCCAAAGCGGCACTCACTAACTGATCTTAAAGTACTCTAAACAAAGGTTATTTTTAAGAATTACGGGTACTTGTATCTCATTGTTTGTAACTTGTCTCTATTTCTGTATTTTCTGTACAATAAAGCGTTTACTTACTTACTTACATAAATCTTATCTATACCTATAAAACAGTACCGCGAATGACGGACTGACAGACAACGCATAGCCTAAACCACTGGACCTAGAGACTTGATATTTGGCAAACATATACCTTCGAGTATCCTAGAGGTGCACTAAGAAGGCATTTTTCGAAATTCCAACGGGATAGGGAACTAGCCCATTTTGAAATATTTCATGGGGGCAAAGCCGCGGGGCATAAGCTAGTTTTAATACATACGTGTCCCCAACAGGCCGCTGCGTGTACAGGCTGCCACGTGTCGTGGTCCACCACGTCGGTAGAGGCGCGGTGCTCAAGCAAAAACTCCACCACTTTCAAGTAGCCGTTTGCCGATGCGATATGTAACTGAAAGAGTAACACAAATTAGGGTTAGTGTTGCCAGACGACAGGATTGTGGCTAACGTGTCCGGAATTTTGGATCTCTAACAAGAGAGAGGTAAAATGTTACGAGATTTACCTAACTGTACATGACGCTCAAGAGGTTAAAATTGTGTGCATTTAAGTTTTTTTTTTTCAATCGATTTATAATAGATAGGTATAGGAACTCCGTGTGCAGTATCCAGTAACCTAAGTGGCGCAACAGCTTAGTTGTGGCTTTAATATGAATGAACTTGTAAGATTGTGGTTTTCCTGTTATTCTGTGAAACCACTGATTCACACACTGCATTTATCCAATTATGAATAACGGGCGATAGTAAACTTAGGTACTCGATTTTATGAGGGTTATTGCACAACGGTTACATAATTGGGTTGATTTGATAACAAAGGAAGAAAAGCACTGTACACTGCAACCCCCACTCTAAATCCTAGGAATCAGCTGATTTGAGTAGCCAAATCTTACGCATGCATAATTTTACAACAAAAAAAAACTTACCAACGTAGCACCCTGGTTATCCCTCGGCTCGTCCAAATCGACGCCCTCCTTCGCGAGCTCCGCCACATCCATCAGCATCTTCATCTCGGTCGCCGCTCGCGTCTCATCAATCAGTCTCTGCGTCACTCCCCGAGCCGCCATTTCACTTTCAATCGCATCCAATGTCCTTTCTTCTTCACATATATCATAAGGCATATTCCCGTCCCCGTTAACCGCTAGTAAGTTAGCTCCCCGCTGTATAAGTATCCGGACTAAGTTAAGGTTACCACACGTCGCCGCTGCGTGTAAGGGCGTCCACTTTTCGCTGTCTTCGGCGTTGACGTTGGCTCCGTTGTCTAGGAGGAGACGCATCATGGCTTCGTTGTTGTCTATGCAGCATTGGTGCAGTGCTGTGAGACCGTCCTCGTTGGTGGCGTCCGGTGTCACGCCGCGGGATAAAAGGCGTCGAACTGGAACAGCATGGTTTACGGGAATTAATATTTGACTTTAATCGTTGAGCTGGCAATCAAATTAAAAATTTGTTTTCTAAAAGTTGGTGCACGTTTTTTGTGGATGATTTTAAAGCAAGACTGACTCAACCCACTATGATTAAAAAAATACTTAATGCTGTATGTCTCCATTGATATCAAATGTCAAGGTCGATGGGTAAGTAACATGTTGATGGTGGTAAAGATTAGTCAGTAATTGAAAATAATATTGACCATCAAGGTCGCTACGAATAATTCTTCAATCTATCGAACCCCATTGAGAACAAACATGTGGTCAAAGCTATGTTACCATTTTCGAGTGCAATTTTGCAACGCTATAAGGCCAAACACCTAATCATATCTTTGTCCTTAACCATGTTAGTTTCTAAAACCATATTTACAGAGACTGTACTTTCTTGGTGAAAAGCAATTTAAGTCTAATTGATTAATTCACGCGTTGTTACTTTGCTGAGGTCCATATTTATGAACTCAAAACAATTAACTTGATCACATGTGAGACAGTTACGTCTATGCGACAAATGTATGTTTTCACGCAAAACCTCCACCCCCACTAACACTGCCTTCATTGTTAAGTAAAATATTGAGTACGTTTTAAATTCCTCCTAATGCTACAATACCCAAGAATTATAAAAAAAAATATTACAGGACTTAACGCATAAATTAACAAATATACTTCAAAAGCGAAAGTGTCAAAGAGATTGTTTGTCGTGTGCCATACCAATATTATGGCACAAGGTCCAATGTCAACAAGATAATATTTTACTCGGTGCATTAAACATACATGCTTACTACATGTACATGTTGATGAGCAATTATTATATCACGTCATGAAACTATTTATAAGTCATAATCATAAGATAATGTCTTAAAATAACCCAGTAGATGTAAAGATTACGAAAGCATCACTCAGTATAGTAGTTTATGCAACTGTTAGATAATGAGGGTCCTTAAAACACTAGTGTGGTTATATAAAACGAGGCGAATCCGAGTTTTATAATAACATCACACGAGTGTTATAAGGCCTAATTATGCGCAGTTGCATACATTACTATTATTTACACACATATAATAAGTACTCTAAGATGGGTTCAGAAGCCGAAGCCATATCATACCCATACCTGTCACGAATTTGACTGTTTTTTTAATCATAAAGAAACATAACTACCTAGGTGACGTTTCGTAAACTGTTTTTTTTTATTGTAAATTATGTTAGTTTTTGAAGATGTTTCAAATTTGAAACTCTTAACGACATCAAATTCGATATCGAAAAGTCATTACGACATCAAAGCCATTACTGCTGGCGTCGAGCAATCGACGACATGCTGGAATGCTGGTTATTTTCTACGGTTTCTGAACGCATTATAGAGGACTTATGATATGTGTGTAGATATTTTTTTTTATCAAATCCAAAAGTGTTATGCTAAATTTTAAACTACTTAACATTAGTTTGACATAAGTATCCGTCTTATATTTAAATAAACGAGCGGCGTCTAACTGGCAGTAATAAAAAAAGATTATTTGTTACCAGAAATTACCATAATTTTACAGCTTCGTTTTTCCATGACAAAGATCTCGTCTTTGTAAAATGTGTAAGAAATTCTCGGTAAACATAATAATAAAGCGACTATTATACTAAATCAGCAGCAATATCTATGTTCATTGTAAAGCGACCTGTTGACTGATACGGATTAATGTGTTCTATGTAGGTTGTAGGTAAGTAGGTGGTGTTACTTTACCCTGATCGGTATGAGACTTTAATATCACAAAAGTTATAACTACATCACATCAGCATCACATTTAATAATTCATTAAAATTATCAAGCAATAAATGCTTTTGACGTCCAATGCCGACAATAGATTTAGTGCTTACATCACGTCAACACTTTGATCGTAAAAGCGACCTACGGTCTTCCGCATTGGGTGGAATTTCGCATCAACATCAAGGGTTTGACGATTTTGAATTTTAAGTGACGTCGAAAAAGCCCATAACACAGGTTATAAAACTCGTCAATTAGAAAACATAAAAAAATCTACTACTCCAGACGATGTCGAGGCAGTAACTTTTAGATCCAAAAACACGAATATAATTTAATACAATTAATTATGTGTTCGTTATCAAATCGTGATATGGTCGAAGTGACGTGGGCATGTAAAAAAACACCAGGGAACAAGTTTTACATCATAGCATCGTTCTTACCCGTGTACCTATTAAATATGTCGTCATCCGATCTGAATGGATGTGCCTATATGTCGATTAGTTTTTCCTGATTTTGCTAGTTATAACTTTATAAGCGTAGATAAGCTCAAGATTGTTTCACTGGATTGCGCACAGACCAAGGAATGCCATTTGCTACAACCCCGATTCTTCCCTAACGTTACGATTTTATATCATTTTAATTAAAGGACTACTACAACTACAAGTAGAGGTGCTACACAGTGGGCCACTACAGCTCGAGGCAAGAGTCAAGACATGGCGACCAAACGCGTTTGTATCTATACCATATATAAAATTAGGCTCACAACTTTTAGAGACTACCAGTTGCTACCACCAGTAACCTACAGCGGCTAAACGTAGCTGGCGTGGGTCGGTTTGTTTAGCCGCGGTAGGGTTTTGGCCCTAATACGCGGCAGTTCTTAAAAATAGCGTTGTATCAAATTGTTATTATACCTTCTTCGATATCATTCCTAGCTGCAGCCTCCAGCAGCATAACACTATCGCTGAAGTAGATGTTCCGTTTTGTACTCTTCTCTCGCTTGGCTCGCGACCGCAGCCATTCCTTCTCTCGTTGCTGCCATAGCTTCAGCTGTTGCATGCGACGCCTGAAAAATAAGCATGATACGGTTAAGGATAATAGAAAGATCTATAGGTACCTATAGATAATTCATCATAGAGGTTCCCCTATGCAAAACTTCACCTTTCTAAGTCCAATAGTTTCAGGATGAATTCAGGGAAAAGCGAATTCCATCCCCGAAAACTTTTTAGTCAACATAAAAACGGACTCTCAATTGATGTGTACGAAATCCGTTTTTTGTAACCAGTGCAGAATCAAGATTTATTTTCGTAATGGAACCGGTTGGTGAAACGTAAACCGCGCCTTAAATATTTAAATGGTCGTTGCATAAACGCGAAAAAAAATCAAACGAATACTGTCACGCCACGAGATATCGCTTGTGTTGTGATTTTATAATACTCGTATGGCGCCATTTACGTAAAAAAAAAATTGACGAAATATAAAGCATTTCTTTTACAACTGTATTAAAATGTGTCAAAGTATCATGTATGACAATTAGGATACGCACAGTGGCAGACCAAATGCTTAAATATTGTAAGCACGATGCGATCCTATTGTAAAGGATGTTACGAAGATTTTTCATAGAGACTGTACCACGGATTATCTCAAAAGAATCCTAAATTACTTGCAAATTGCCGGTTTAATACAACATCGACTTCGCACTAAAGACAGCATTCTAAGATAATGTGATTTGTCATAGTTACAGTTTGACCAGTCTGTAAACATTGGTAATCGGTAATAGATTATAACGCCACTGTCATGCTTTGTTTACTGACACTGAACGTCATCAGCATGTCAAAAAACATTGGCAACGGTCAAAACATACTTAAATATTAAATATGCGTTTAACTTACAATGTCAAGATGTTAGGACTTTTTTACATACTGACCCCAATCTCAGCTGATGGAAAGTGTAGATGAGGCAAAGGTGTAAGTAAGTCTGTAAGTTATTTAAAAGTTACTCCTATTACCTTCATCTTCATCTTGGTTTCTGTATTTTGGTTGTCTGTAAGAGATCGCTTTTAAGCGATAAGACCGCCTATTGTCTACCATACCTGTTTTCTGTAATCTCCTTGTACTGTTTTGTGGTTTTCAATAAAGAATATTTGTATTGTATTGTATTGTACCTACTTACGCAGAGCGAAAAATGTCGTTCAGGTAAAATTCATTGGGTTAATCGATACAGTGCCGCAATGTAGTGCTACATACGCACGTTTTCACTTGCGCTGAGTAAATATTTTAAACACGTCATCTTAAGTGCAGCAGATTGATAACATGCTAAAAAGCTCTATTAAATATCATAATAAACACTAAAGAATCAATTTGAAAACGCATGGCCTTTGCAATAATAAATCACCAAGTAACCGTTGAAAACGTTCGCACGACGTTGTCGTGATTGGCACAATTGACATTCAATTGACACGTTAGCTAGTAAACTATCGGCTCACGTGGATGGTGGAAACATACGCATAAACATACGTTGTAGTGTAGGAACTGCAAAGCGTAGACGTTTATGTGGCATGCGACTGTTAGCAATTAACTAGTAGGCACTGGCGCAAGTCCACAGTTGTACTGATTACCGCGAAACCCTTGACTTTGTTGCATAGTGCACTGACGGACGAGTGATGAAGGACGTTTCGCGTATGTATTGACGTTGACACGGAGTAAAACAAAAATAAATTACAGATCTAAGACACGTTTTCTAATTTAACGTAGGTAATATTAGGTAAGTATATTTAAACAGTGTCAAAGTGCTTTTAGACAATCTTTGTCGTGGTCATCAGCGTCATTGCTTTCCTACTCGCATCCTAACTAATGCCTTTTGCTCTGGATGCCACATAAGAACTAGTGTAGTTCGGTGACGATGGACCGAACCAAAAAGATAGGTATTGTGCAACTTTGACAGAGGCCTTCCTTTTGTTCCCCAAGTAGGTATATCTAACTTCCTCCGCGTCGATGTCCGGTACGTAAAGAAATACCAAGATACCAGTGCCCTAAGCACGACTTGTCGAATCCTGCGTCACGTAAACTCGAATAGTAAACTATAACGAGTTTGTATGATGTTTGGAACAGCGCCCGCCCGTGAGCGTACTTGGAACTAAAATTTTGTATGAGATTTCTCGATCTCGATACGATAACCGTAACGTAACGCAGGATTCGACAAGTCGTGCTTAGGGCACTGTAGTACCTTAAAGTAAAACGGAAATAGGCATTGTATAAGTATAAACAAAATGTCGCAGACTAAGGTAACTCCAAGACTAAATATAATAAAACTAAGTCTAATCCCGGAACCAATTCCGACATGAAATTCACGAAATTACACAATAAAAAGTCATTGCATCAAATATTTAGCTCACCGGCAATTCGCAATGGTAAAATGCAATACAAAATTTTTAAATCCCAAGTTGGCAAAACAGCCTGCACAATTCAGAGCAATTTGTGTGGATTAATTCACCTAACAGCGTTCCATGTTTAACGCTTAATCCCTCATGGGCTGTTAACGGAGAACGGTCATGCAATCGTTAAAAGAGAAAACAAGGTTTCACTTTATTTCGCGTCTGACTCAAACGCTTATCAAATTTTTGTACCGAAAACTAGGGCAGAAGGGTGAAGGGTCAATGATCGACGACAATATTCCCATACGCCAAAAGAAAATGAGCTCACAGAGATTATAGATAACTATAGTCTTAGTGCAATGAATTTTAGATACCTGCAACGTTCATCTATGTCTGCTAACTATCGAGGACGTGACGAATGACCCGGAAAAGTTTTTAAAGAGATCCCGCCGGCGAAAACCGCTCAATGCAGAATTATTTCCCACCTCACCTCGGCTTTTCCTTTTTGAACATGATGCACTCTCACGTGTATAATCTCGTATTATTAATGACCGGTGACCGGGACGAGTGTGGACACATAACTTATCGTTATCATCGCAGTAGCCCTGTTAAATACCCTGATGTGCTAACCTGTGTGCGAAGGATTAACAATATTTGAAAGATCATACATGATTGTGTACACACGGTGTACACTTGTTGACACAACGTATCGACTAGCTATACGATGGCTGTGCTAAGATGTAAGTAAACTATTTCAGGAGCAAAAATAGAAATCGAGGCGGCTCGTTTGACTTTGCTTTCTACGCATAAACATTGCGTAGGTACAGCTACTCCCAGTCCTTGAGTTTGAAAGGTTTGCTTAAGTAAGTGCAAACAAACGGGGAAGTCGGTAGAGCTTAGAAAAGTTGAAAAACCCCCGGCATTGTCATTTCAAAGTTCAATATCTCAAAAACGGCTGAATCGATTTTAATTAAACTTAGCAAAAAAAAGTCTCGATTAAACTAGCTTTCAATTAAAACCGAATTGAAATCAGTCCAGGAAAATGATAACAATCATACCTACATGTTACACACAAACAACCCCTAACCTCAAACGTATAAATACCGCCACGACGTTCCACCATGTTCTGCGCTTAAGTCCTGCCAGTATGGACGAAAATGGGGGATCTTGGGCGGCATATTTCAGAAATTAGCATGAAATGAACTAAAAACAATTACTTTGCTCATCCGCGACCACAAAATGAAATGAGGTTTTTTTTTATTACTTCTCAAGTCTAGCAGATTATGATAATATTTTTTGTGATAGGAAAATTGTAACGTTTTAATTTATAAAATTGTCACACTAATCATTTCACGAAAAATAGACTATAGTAAAACTAATTATCATGTGAAATATCTCCAATTAAAGTAAGTACCTATGATTGATAAAAGGCGCTAGGAAATACCTATTCGATCAATGAATGTGACATCGGGCAATCGCGTTGCGTACCGCTGTATCTCTGACAATATAATCTATGTAGGTACATACGTATCAGCCGAGCTACTTCAATACATCAGTTTTATCGACTGACTTCCTTTTATATTCGATGATAACTAATTCAAGTTATTAGGAAAGACCATAATAAATACAGCATCATAGTAATAAATGTTTTCTGAGTGCTATAAATTACCGATAAGTAGGTACGCATTTATCCATAAAACCCGATCACTTCTGTTGACAAGTAAAGATGTCACTAAATGTAGATATAGCAAAGGTATTTCGGAAACAACGTTCATTAAGGACGCGACGACAGAATGAGCTGTGCCCTAAGCACGACTTGTCGAATCCTGCGTAACGTTACGGTTATCGTATCGAGATCGAGAAATCTCATACTAAATTTTAGTTCCAAATACGCTCACGGGCGGGCGCTGTTCCAAACGTCATACAAACTCGTTATAGTTTACTATTCGATTTTACGTGACGCAGGATTCGACAAGTCGTGCTTAAGGCACTGATGTTATGCATAGATAAGATATTTTCAAGGTTTCCGCTTATGCTGAAACCATTTCAGTTTACATAAAATAAAATAGATTAACTATGCTTCTACTAACAGTCAAACAATGAACTCAAATTGTATGGAGAAGATGAATCAAGATGCCTACTATACTTTCGCGTAAATCAGGCTTTACGGAACGATACAAAAAATCTCGCAAAATTATTTACAGAAGCAGATTCCGGTGTTGGTTTTATAACGGGTATGAAACGAGATAGATAAACAAGAATTGGGCCGAGAATTTTGTTTGTAAACAGTTCAGTGGGTACTTTGATCTTAATTACGCGCGCACTGCGATTACTACTTATTACAGCAGTGAAATAATGTCCCGGTCCCACGGCCATTCGGTTAACAAACATACTATTCAGTGAAAGTTAATGGGTATGCGTATTTTATCTCCGAATTTATCTTGCCACCTGTATTTTTCTGTGTAATTTACATCTAGATTTACCGACCATCGTGAGGTGAAACACTCTGACAAGGAAACATACCTTAGTGTACCTACCTACATATTGCCCTGCTAACATTAGAAGACTTAACTGATTTGAGTTTATTGTAGAGTTACGCTCTTTTAACTTAGCAGGGCTATATGCAAGATAATACACAGCCATTTACGATCAGCGTTTCTGATTGTTATGCTTATTAACTTGTCAGAGTCGTAGGAACAATAACATATTAGGTATGTTATTATTGGTCCGCAATACCGCGTTCAATGGGATCCGCATTGCGTATCGCGTGGCGTAACGCCGCGGAACCTTACTCGATAAATGATGTAATTAGTTGATTAGCAACAACTGCCAAGGAATAAGTCATCTTAAAATTCATTCTGAAAAGGTTCCACAAAGGTGCAATATTTAGTCTCTGCAGCTATGCATGACATACCTACGCGCACTAAAAACGTACAGTTTATGGCATGACTCATGAATCCAATTATGCTTTCAAAAAACTAAAAAACCAACTAAACAATTGTTATTTACCTCCGGGCTAAGTGGAGCCTCTCCTGTGTGGTGAGGTGCTCCACCTGAGCCATCTCAGACACCAGGTCCGAGTGCTCCATCTTGAAGCTGCGCCTGAAAGTAAATCATAAACTTCAATATTGGCAATGACAAAACCACATTACATACAAATATAGGTAAGTACACCAGAGAGTTTAACAGTACATACATAAATGGTAGATAACAGGGTAAAATGTCAGTAAACAGTAGATCTGAGGTGGAATGAGGTTCACCACCCCTGGTGTTGGCTCTCTAAATAACCCTCCAGTGGGCACAATATTACAGTGCACACAGCCCTTCTGTCTTCCTAAATCCTAATGGTTTCCATGAGGGTTGTAATGCAAGGAAGGGAAGCGGGAGCTGAAGGCAATTTTCAAGAATAGCCTTGTGCTTGTACCAGTACCAGTTTGAGCTTAAACTGTTTTCAAATAGAACATTTAACCCCTCTTAGTGACGGATCTGTGCCAAAATTAAGGCTCTCTTTCCATTTTTTTTTGCAATCTCCAAAATTAGTAAGTAGATATTAAAATAAAAGAGACTTGAGCACAGTTTTTTTTTACTTCCTGCATATGAGGGGTTAAAACTTCTTTATTAAGTATTTCAATACAATGACAATTAAAATTAATGTTCTTATCAATCTATGCAATATCAAAACATTACTCTAGTTTCAGGCAGAAATTTTAAGAACCACATAGTATTGATGTAGAATGTAGATATTCCTTGGTGCAAACATCTCTATTAAATTTTATTTATGGATGTCTATCCATATTTGTGGGGCATAAAAGGGACCATAGGCAAATTTTAAACTGTATTCCACTGCCTTTAATACCTACAAAGGTGATTTTAAAATAGTTAATGTTATCAGTCACAGTGTAATGTCAAATATCAACTAGTAAATGAAGTAACCACCTACTTTAGTGTAACAGTTTTTTTTAGTGAAAGCTATGGAGAAAATAAAATATAGTAGCTATACTGGTTTTCAGTTTGTGCTATTATACAAATCATATGACTCATTTCAAGAATCCAACTTTCAACACAATATTTTCAAGCCAATTAATTCAATTGCTGATAGATACTACACTAATTTAATTATAATATTATGAATAATATTTAGAAATTTTAAACAGAACTTAAACAATTGTTCTAGATACCCCCAGCATATAACTATTATAAACCACTAGTACTAAGATTAGTTCAATAAATTTATTTTACTTAAGTAGATCAAATGGAGAAAAATTGTAAAAAATTAACAACACTTAGCAACATTGATTAATTAAAGAAGGAACTATTGAGGAGGTTCATTTGGCACTTTGAAGTCATATTTAAAAGAAATTTACAAAATTAAAGGAGCTTCGATATATTACCAACAATAGTTTTAGTATAAAAATATGCAATAAACTATTCGAGAGAAATATGATGTAGTGTAGTGTCCCTTTGATAACTGATATGATAACGTATCGCGTAGCCATGATAGTTCAACACCTAATCTTGTTAGAATCTTTTCGGAGGCACTAATAGAGCACCTTCGAAATAAGTTGAAAAATAAATTAAAAACAAGTACCAAACAACATTTAGAAAGGCACCTAGATCAACTGCTTGCTTTTTAACAACCTTTTCGAGCCAAACCTGATAAACAAATTGTAACCTACAAAGTATACAAGTAAAGTGTTTGTTTTATAATATTTATTATACCACTTACCGCTATTTTTCTTTATTACGAAGCAAAAGTATGTTTCTTTCTAATCTTGACACATTCGCCACACATGATAAACGACTTAGCAGAAATAAAAACACAGGTTTCAACACAATATCTACGAACTAACAAAACGTATTGACTAACATAAAACTTCACAGTTATGTTCCATTTTCCATTATTTTCGTGAAAATTATAAACAAGGAGAAAAATCACAAGACAATGCGAGCGGCACGGAACATTGTTTGAGTGTTGCCAGTGATGAAATTAGTTGACGTTAGTGAACGAATGAATGAATGATTAAATTACCAATGCTGCCGTATAATGAAATGTTCTTCGTAGTCGAGAGTCGTACAAAATGAAATGAACTATAGTGTATACGTATTTCATGTTACGTCGTACCATATATGTATTTTTAGGTAAATTATTGCTAAATAAAAAAAATGCACGATTAGTTTAATATGGGTATTGATAAAATTACAAGACAAATGAAAAAAGTAAAAGAAAATTAACACATCATATAAGTATCAGAAGTGTCCTAATACATATTAGTTATTTCAACCAAATCTACATATCTTATGGTTATCATAATACTCGGGACTTAATCGCGTAAAAAACATATATATAAATTTGAATTTAAATACCTCGACGTTTCGGCCACGACGTTGCGTCCATGGTCTCGAAGGGACTGAAGAAGCGGGTATCAACATCTTCTATATCTTTGATATCTTATGTTGTCGATCATAACTTTAAATTAAACAGGTATGGCACCATCCAGTTCAAAAAAATCATGTAGTTAATCATGTACTTTATACGCTGAGGCCTATGTCCAGCAGTGAACGTCTTTCGGCTGATGATGATGATGATTATACGATGAACAACAAAAATGAAGTTGCGCCTGCGTGAATACAACCTGCAACCATTCATACTGCGACTGCGTTCATGTAAGTTTTAGGAAATTACGAGTCTGAGTATTAAAACAAATTTCACTAAGTCGTAACTTTTATTTCACTGAAGTTTTACATGATCCTCTATTTAACAATAATTAAACAATGAGCGGTGTAGATCTAAGGCTAGGCACTATTATGTTTTCAATTGACATACCATATATTTAAACACTGTATGTGTAATCAAATAAACACCTATTTACTAAAAGTCTAAGAGTTTTTGATTTTGCAGTCAAATTAAAGTTTTGACCCTGACACATCATACTACATATAATAATATGTTAGGCAGTAAATTATAAATACAAATTTAATCTGACTGATCTAGAAATTACTTAATACATACAACAACATAATTGAATCATTACCTATTCCTCACTAACTACTAAATATTTATTTTACAGACCACATTTACACAACTCAATCAGTCATGAAATGAATGCACTACACTATTGTCGATGTTATCTACATTGTTACATTTACTTTAGCTTATCAACTCATTATCCCAATATTGGGTTCAGGATTATCATACATATCACAAATCTCGTGACTTGAAGTTATTAAATGAGTTTCCCAGTTAAGTATTTGGGCACTCAAATCAAATGTAAACAAACACACGTCCTCTCGGGTAGTATAGTATAACCGCTACACCGCCAGTACGTCACACCCTAAACCCACGTCCTGTGTTTCCACTGTCAGCTCCTCTCTAAGTTACTACCGCCTTCGTAATCAAAAAAGATCACAATAGAGAACAGAAACGCCACTTTCAAAACATATAGCTGCCACTAGGGCTAATTCCATTTATTTAAAGAGCACATTTCCCTTCTGGTATTTATTAATCAGTGAGCACACTAATCTTCAGAAAGATTTGGGCAATTGCGAAGCAAGCATCAATGCTCAAAATCTCAGCTGCATTGACTTCTTGTAAAACTTAACCATCTTAATTTACAATTTTTCCATATCAAGGCGATCAGTTGCTACTTTCTATGACCTTAGGTTGTAACACCGCAAAATCATAACATCAAAACTCAATAATTATACTTACGTTATTTTATTTAAGCAGGTAACTTGCGATGAAACGTCAAGAATATAGGCTAAGCGTTTTAGATTTTAAAAGTATCTATGAAATGCGTAGGTAAACGTTCCGCAATTTAAAACTATAATAAATAACTTTAACTTGTTTGTCATCGCTCACCTCGATTAGATGGTTTTTTGAGAGGTTTTAATCAATTTCAATGTAACAAAATAAAAGATTGGTAACAAAATGTTCAAACCATTATAATCTATCTACATTTAACCTCTATTATTGTACTAATTTACCTAGATAAATATAATTTACAAATGCGTTTTTGTGAAACGGTACAGTCAATGGACTGGTTTCACAACACAGCATAGGAATTTTCAGGACTTTAGTCACTCTAAAGTACTAAAGTATCTGAATTCAATTATTAGTGAGAGTTCACCCATTAACTGAACCATGAGACATCATACAATTATATTAGTTACTTATCAGTATTAAGTATCTAAATAACAGTTCAATATCTTGCATAACTAATTTTAAATAGGTACTCATTCACACAACTTTTTTCATACATGATTCCAATAATACTGTACAAGCATCAAGAATACGATCGATTGAAGAATACGTTCAATGTAGAATTATAAAGAGTCGGAGCTTGTATCTCGTAGAATTGTAGATTCTTTAAAAAGTTTTGTGCCTATTTTGGTGACGCAGATCACGCATACTCGATGATTTCAGGCGGACGTAAATAAATAAAAGGCAAAATATACTTGGGTCAGCTAACCTAAGCTAAAAAAATACAGAGAAGAACATGTTTGGAAAATCATTTGTAATTCATTTATTTTTCAGTTTACTTTATAAACGTATTTATCATTTCAAAATATGAATCTTAAAAATACATTTTCAGATAGAGGGTATCGTTGTGTGACAAGCAAAAGTCACTAACTACGAGATAATCACTAGTTAAAATATCTCTTTGAACATGGTTGATTTTCCTTAAAACATTTTCTTGCATTTAGTGGCTTTTGCTTGTCACCCGACGGTATACATACTTGTTAAATTTTTAATAATTGCTTCGTCGTTTAATAAGTGTTGCGTCTTCCACCTGCTAATAACAGTCCGTACCTACCTATTAACGCAAGAATTTAATTATTTAGTTTGACTAAAAAACTTGAACATTTTAGCTCAAGTATCTTACACAATAATTAAGTCAGCTGAGAAACCTACTACACTAGTACAAAAATATTTTTTCGAGGTAATTGGTACAGCATTGTATGGCACACCGCAAAGGAGAACGTAACAACATACGAAAATACAAAACTTGGATAATAAATAAATAAGAAGAATAAATAAATCGCAAACTCAATCTTTAACTGGTAAAAAAAAAAAACATAATTTTAGTACCGTTTCTCGCCGAGAGATGGAAAAAAACAATGCAGCGCCTATAGTATCATAATCTTCTAGTTGTAATATAAGATCCTGCAATTGGCTTCAATGTTACAATAGAAATAACCTACTTCGTAATTTATAGCTGTTGGTTCTTCGAAAATAAATAAATAAATATCAAATTTACTGCACCGAGAACGTGAGTTTGGTGTGTGTGTATGTGTATAACCTGCGTAATGACCTTGTTACGGTACGTTACTTTAATTTGTTTACTGATTTCCTGCGAAAGCTGACAAACAAATGTCAATACATGTGATACGAGAATTTTGTTGAGTAATTTATGAAAGGTCATAAAATAGTTAGTCGCAATCCAGTTTTCTTTGGAATAATAATGGTTGATAAGTACCATATTATTTTACAAATTTACGTGATCTAACTTGTAATATACAACGATATTATTGAATAGCAGGTGTTTATTTTGTTGCTAAAACAGACACATCATATGATTTTTTAATAAAAAATAAATTGAAATATTAATCCTTACATTCCGTATTTGATAAAACTCTAAAAGATCATTAAATAGACTAATGTTAATCTTATTTTAACCGATTCAATCCAATACTATCGTGTCAATAATTGTAAAATAAAATTCCAGGTAAGTACTTACCAATTTTTTTTTTAAATGCAATGTGACAAAAAGTATTTTCTTATTTTGCTTTGTGACGTTCTCCTTGATGTGCCGTATTAGTATGAAGATATGAGATAGGTATGAATAGATTTAGTTAGCTATTTACAATTTATATTATATTTTTTGGTATCTATTTCAAATATGCAATTACTTACTTTGGTTATTTTAACTATAGTACTGATTTCAAAATTTCATAGAGTATCAATTAAAATACAGAATATTTTATCTACAAAAGTACAATAACACTCTCACAAAAATATACATCGGATTTGGTGCGCATACCTAGTTTACTTATACCAGTTGTTCACAGCACAAGAAAAAACGCGACGAGTTTCATTCACTCGAGAGTTTTATATTTTAAGAGTGGCAACCTGTCGTGGTCGCCACGGCGGCGCACTCAGGTGCCTTCATCGGAAGAGTCAGACTCTGATGAACTGGTAAGGAGTGTCGAGGCCATCGTCAGTTGGCGGATGAAGGGCTCTCGCGGGAGACTTTGCTGGCCAAGAGGTAACCGCCGGACTCCCATGCGCTCGCTCTCCGGCAGCGATTTGCAGGATTTTTCTTCTGTAATCGCATCGCGCGACATCGATCTGTAAATAGATATGTAAGGTCTGTTAAAAAAATATCGTGCATGTTCTGTAGTTAAGTTACTGAGTGAAGTTTCAAATTAATTAAGTTTGGGCCTTTTATATACTGTATGATAAATTAGTTGTGGGTATTGAAATTTTGATAGCTTTTTATTCCTAGCTATAAAGTAAAGTGTGCCACTGCTGAGCCCTCCCCCTACCCCCGCCACCATAGCCATAGCTTTAAGTAAGTTACAATTAATTGGTAAGTGAAATTGAAATGATTCCCAAGTAGACTCTTAATTTATAATTTATAAGACACTTTTAAATGGCAAGTTCTTCATATTTTTTCTTAAAATAAGATGAAATCAATTGATTGAAAACATTTTAAATCAAAAACAAAAACTTAAAAGTCTGAAGATACCTACCCAGTCAACTCCAACATGGATCCTCTCCTGCACTGGCCCCGATGAGGTCCTTGCATGATGCTAGCAGGCCGACTGGACGCCCCCAACGGATCCGAGTGCGCTACATCCTCCATCAGCAATACCGATGGTCCTCCCAGGCTCGTGCTCCTCTTCGACAGCATGCTAGGACCTTGCCTCGGCTGACCAAACTCCCCTTTATATGAAGACCCCTCCCCTTTAGAACATTCAGGCTTATTCTCAGAGTCGGAAGACACGGCATCCCCCGCCTGCGTAGAACTTGAGCTCTCTCTTCGGAACAAACCTATGATAGATTTTGGATGTTTCGGTTTCTCTATACCACCTAGTGGCAGGATAAATGAAAGGGAAGGGGGAAGAGAAAAACTTAAATCAGAATAATGTTTGGTATTGATTAAAGCTAATTAAGTAAATACGATACATATACGTGATGTAAATACGATTCAGTGCAAGTGTACAGGATTAAGAAAAATATTATGTTATGGCATTCATTTAGTAATACGGTAGGTACGTATAAGTACATATTACTATTAAAAGATAATGCGGGATCAGGAATGCAAGGCAATTTTGTTTGTAATATACATTTTGATGCAGGGCTAATATAGGTTTATAATATACATAGGTAATAATAATAATCATCACAATCTTTAAGAAAATCAAATAAATAATAATAAGTGCGCATGGCAGATGACACTATGGGTGTGCATTACTTGTTTAAATTATCTTATTTTTTTTTAGTTCTAATTTTAAGGGACGATTCACAGACATCACAGACCCCATGTAAGCAGCTGTCAAGCGTACCGATTTTTATTTGTGTACAACACAGCCTGTAGCCAGATGCCCATTGGTCAATTTTGTAGCCAATTTACCCGGTAAAAAATAAAAGCATCGGACATCTCTAGGTAGTCATTCAAATAAAGTGTCACTGAATGAGATCGGGTTATAGTTGTCATCAAAGACGCTCCCTCACACATTCAAATACTGACGCACACTACAGATCAAAAAAACGGTACGACTCTTGAAATCGGAGCATACAGTTGTCTCTTTTTAACAAAGGGCATTAGTTACATGAGCGTAGGGTATAACTATACGGCCATAAGTTTACCTTCCATCTATTGACTTCATTAATCTGAGGGACGATTATATGGATCTACGAACTTTTTTACGTCTGTATTTTTAGTTTGTATGGTTCTAAGTACATACGTATTTTTCGTCCAAATTTTAGTAAATCTAAGTATTCATCAATTACTCTCCTACGACTTTGTTTAAATCTGAGTTGACAACACTGCGTGTAGCGTGTAGGTAGAAACATTTTGGCACCATTTTTCATCAAACCATTCATTTCATTCGTTCAATAAGTTTTTAATCTTGCGCTTACCTAGAAACGTTGCGGACGGCGAGCTGTATGCCAGATATTCCTTATTGGAGGCCCAGGATGGAAACTCAGATTGTTTTAAGGCGCCGGCACCCTCCGCTTCCTCTCGTTTCCAGGGCAACATGGTCTCAGTTGCTGTAGGGGTAGCAACGCGCGCTTGATCTGCTACTATCATGTACGTGTCTACAATTAATAAAATGTGTCGGAATAAGGATTTACTGGGTTATCTACGTTCGAAATGAAAAGGAAATGAAAAGCAATAAGTACAAACATTTGAAACAGTCCTTTCTGAAAAATTATGCAACACTTTTTTTCAATAGGTACAGATTCTTTCTAATTTTTAAACAATCTGAAGCGCATGCAAAATAGCACTTGTAGGCACTTAATGCCAATACCACAGTTATTAGATCATTTCATACAATGTTTGCCACTCAGTAAGTAGAGATTTTGGGTAATCGCGTTTAAAAACGATATAGGTAAAGATACTTTCTTTTGGAAAGGCTAGAATTAATTAAATATGTAAAGAAAAGTACATATGTAAAATATATGGCTATGACTATGAAACAAACGGTACTTGCATGGTACTTGCACAATAGCAGGTAGTGTAGGTGACATTAGTTCGTTTATTTCATTCGTGCCTTGATATGATAGATAAGTATTTATAGGTATATTATTTATTCTTACCATTGTCATCTGACATTCTCCTTTCATCTTCTTCTAATATGTCCTCGTTTGGTACTAAAAGTAAATAAGAAATACTTTAAATAAAAGCATTTTTTCTTAAAATTTAAGAACTCTATTTAAATGCAATTTTGATTGTTTTTAAACTAATCATGCTCCAGTGGTGTTAGGTAATGTAAATAAGATATATTATTATAATGAAATCAAAAATATGCATTTTTTTATCATAAAATTATTAAACAATTAATTAATGGAAACATTATTTTACTTACATATTTATAATATATGTGCTTAAAGAATTGACGAAAGTGAAACCTTTTGTTAGGAATACTTGTTAAATATTAATAAATTGGATTTATAATGAGCTTGGCTAGATTTAAGCAAACACTGTTTTAAATATAGTTTTTCTCGAAATATCACATGCAAAGTAATTATGAAAGACGCTTAAAATAAATTAAATTAACCGATAAATGGTTATTTATTTATTGTTTGACATTATGTTCACAATTGTGTTATTTTATAGTGTCTAAGATACTTGCGAAATTACACACATAAATAGCGATGCCAAAGAAGATATTTCAAATTAATAATGAGAATGACTACCAAGACACTGTGAAATTTTGTGAAGTGAAACCATGCATTAAGTTATTGTTATGTACTTTATTTTTGTGTGACCATAAATATTTACAATACAATACAAATCGCACGCTTAGAATTAAAGTGACTATATTCTAATCACACGATAAATCTTAATTCAACTTTGTAGGTTTAGATTTTAAATTCAATTTTGCAATATGTCATATTAAGAATTGAGTCACTTTAATTCTAAGCGTGAAGCGTGCGAAATGTTATTTTTATTTAGAGATTGTAAAGTACTGAAGTAATTAGCAATTTGTTTGTTAATTTCAATTAAAAACATTCATAATGTTTTGAATTGGTTTAAGGCATTGTTATATAAACATCTAAGGAACATGTCTATGGTCTTTGAGAAAATTCTGTATTTACTTAAGTAGGTAGTGTAATTTTCAAGTAACGTTTTAACAATTGGCAGATTTGATAAAGAGTACTTAAGTTCTAAAAGTAATTTTAAAAGCTACCACCCAGGTAAAGTAACAAAACATTTATAATCACACTTCTATAAAGTTATTTAAAATAAGTTCCCAAACAAGGTGTCCTGTGTGTAACATACCGAAGTTATACGTGGAACGGTCCCTTCTCCACGGCAAGGATTTTTCTACTGCTGTGGGCAGTATCTCCTCGGGCGTCTTAGCGTATTGCTTGACAATCCTCGCTTTCAGCGGGTTGAACCCAGGTAGATTAGCCAGCTGGTTAATAAGTGAGCTACTGTTCTCTTTATAAGAGGACGTTGGACTCACTTCTTTAAATCCAGCTGATTTTACCCGTTTGTGGGAGCACAATTGCGGTGCCACATGAAATTGCCAGAAGGGAAGAAAACGACAATCAAACAATTAAATAAGCTGAAACGGAGCAGAATGGGAGTCGGGGGCTAGCGCATTGTCAATGATGCTAGCGAATAACGGTATTTGTGGCAGACCGAACTAACTTACTTAGTTGTTTTCAACACAAACAGGTTACAGAAATAAATGGAAGAGAAAATTAGATGCGGTATCACAAAAACTTTATTGAAACATGCCACCACAAATACGTCAGCACATTCTCATAGAAGGTTAGGTATAGCCATATCAAATAAAATTTAGGATCAGTAAGGGCCCAGCAAATAAAACGATAATTTGTTTAAACACCCCTTTAGTTACGGTATGTTAGTATTTCAAAACTCACGACAAAGTGCGAAATAAAGGATAAATACATTTCTCAACGACATAAAGGAAGGGTTTGGATTTGAATGTGAAGAGATTCGTTTTTATTTAAACTAGAGTAATCATGTACACAACATAGGATAAAAACATTAAATTGCAAAATGTTAAAATCCTAATTCACTCGGAATTCGGACAGCTGTCGCTTACCCCTTGGAATGGCCCGGAAACATTAAAGGTTCACCCCTCTCCCAGTAGCTATTGATGCTTCTCCCGAAAACAATGCCAATCATTTGAAAAAAATGCTTTCGTAATTATTATGTTGTCCCGTCATTTAAAAAATACTAATGGACTTACTTAGGTAGGTGATAATTAAACTGTCTTGAATACGAGACTACCAGGTATTTGAAATTGTCTTTACTTTAAACTAGCATAAATGGATCATGCATGAATATTCAGAATCTTAGTGATAATTGACCGATCGAACGAAGTGAGCGAACCGTCCCAGTTTCAGCTTGAACAAAAATTCTTTCGTATGTATGTCTGTCCACCCGCCATCTGTCCGGCTGTCCCTCTGTCCGGCTGTTCTCCTAAGTCACATTTCTCAACCGATTGTAATGAATTTTTATGAACAGATTTGCTAGTTAAAAAAGAAAAATGTTCAAAATTGACCCGAACTTCGTGAAATTTTGTGATCTGGTTAAATAGGATTTTTGGTCCATTCGTTTTTTTTTAAATAAAAAAAAGGTAAAGTTTCCGCGGTCTAGAGCTCACAGAACTGCTTTGTTTATTGCGACAGCTGTAATATTTATTGATTACAGAAACATTCGACTTTCAAATTTTAATCTGAAGAAAACATAAAATCTATTCGAAAAAGCTTCCATTTTCAAATCCAAACGTGTGAGTGCAAGTGTGTTCATGCAGAATACCTACGCGGGGATTTGGCAGTAAATGTAATACCGCCGTCGTCACCGTCCCGGCGAGGTTCCCGGTCGTCGTCCTCTTGAAGCACCTCGTCTATGTAGTCTGCAATTTTTGTTCATTTCGTTCATTTAGTACCGGTCTTTGTTCCATTTTCAAACAAAAATGCTACTAAATGATTAATCTGTTGCTATTGCGTACACTGGCGAGTTAGGTTGATTTTTAATTTCAAATTTTAAAAAGTTTGTAACTAATCATATTAATTAAAGTGCGGTGATCGGTGAACGTGGGATGTTTCACTACAGAATCACATGCTTTAAAAACAAAACTGTGGCGGAACTATTTGCGTGAGTGACAATGTTTTAGAAATCTATTTATCCAGTTTAGTTTAGATAGGTACATTTAAAATACACTCATTTTATGAGCAATCAGACCTAGGTGCAAGATCAGAAAGTTACCTACTTATCTAATGCAATAACTAAGCATTTGTGCTCAGCAAATTAACAAAGAATAATGATTTATTTTAAATCTAAGCGCGTTTTAAATAACTTGAAATAAAATAAAACAATTTTTTTAACCCACACGTGCATGCGATCGACACTCGTGATAATAATAAAGAAAAAAGTAAGTACCTAATCTATAATACTTTTTTTTACCGTGCGTGAACTGTTTAGCGGAACCGTTTTGCTGGAATTCAGGGAAAGTGACATGGTTTTTGCCATCCTGAAAAGAAAAACAATAAAAACGAGTAAGTAGGTACCTAACTAAAATGAAAAACATATTTTTAATACCGTTTTTTGGCGATTATCTAAGTAGGTACCTTAGACATAGTAAGTACGGAATATTATAGATTATAATAATTATAATATTTTAGCTAATAATATCTTATTACTAGCTAAGTACACTCAGTTCTGTATTATATTTTAGCTGACCATTTTGTAGTAACAAAACGTTAAAAGTATTAAAACGGAACATGAAAAAGTCACAGCAGCACAGCATATGTTGAGTTTCTCGCTACGCTCCTTTTGTAAAATTATTTTAAAGGATGTTTTACTAAAATCCATTGCCTATGGAAAAACAACATTTGCAATTATGATTATGATGAATTATTCGAATGAACTTAATTTCGTCGAACATTCTTTCAATCGGTCAATAAGGTCACATCACTAAGAAGTAACTTTGACCAAAAACTGACAACACCGAAACGGCGAAACTGTCACTTGTCACTGTTGCACGCAGTGACCAGTGACCAGTGATAATTATTAGGCGTGCGGGATAATAATTATTATTGTTAAATAGGTTCTACTACCTACCTGAGGTACTTTACCTCTCCGGAACCGGAAAGCAAGCTTTGGCGCGCTTACTCAGTCAGGTAATTTTTTAAACCAACTGAATGTGGTAAGTACGATTGGTCATTTATTATGTGAATCTAATTATTTATAGGCGCCGCCCAGAACATAGCTACATTTTGTTACTTAGTTCATTTAATTTAATTTAACCGACTTCAAAGAAGTGTTCTGAAAGTAAGCCTTAGTTCTACTTTTTTTGTAATTTCTGTTCAATATTCGGCCTCAAGTACCTAAAGTAGACAGGGTATTTACCTTGTTCCCTCGTTTGCTACGTTTGTGGTGGTGCTTTCTGTCGCCGACCAATCGTCGTATGTTCATATGCGTCTTGTAGTTGACCTGAGTACCAAGATCCCGGTCATTGACCGCATGCCTACTGTAGCTGAGACGACGATGCTGTAAAACAAAAGAAATCAATAGAAAAAAACCGGCCAAGTAGGACGAGTCGGACTCGCGCTACGGGGGGTTCCGTCCGGACAAAATTGTAGGTAGCTAGGTATGTAAATAGTTCGTAGCTACTTAGCTCTAATAATCTTCTAAAGTCGATTCCCCTGGTATACCTAAGTAGGTATACCAGGGGAATCGACTTCCCGCTTCCCGCTTTTCCCAAGTAGGTAGGTATTTTAAATTGTCCAGTGTTAGCAGAGCCCTACTCCTAAGCAAACCGTGGACAGTGTGGGGTTATTTTATGTCAGTTACTGACATAGACTAACAAAAGTATGTTGGTCAACTAATACTCGTAAACCTGTAAAGTCTACTTATCTGTGAATTTAAATTTTATTCACTATACCTATGCACTATGCTCTGATGTTGACCCCCAATATTTTTAAAAGACGTACCTATTGGACGATAGCCCACACTATGGGGTAGAAGAGATAAAAAAAAAACATCCTCACTTTACGTGTAAAGGAGGTATCCCAAAAAAACATTTTTATTCAACATTTTGCTGTAGGTATCTACCACTTTGTTGGCCTAATTAATATGTAGCTACTTAATATCCATGCAAAATTACGGCTTCTCTGAGCTAAGCCGCGGACAGACAAATAGACACAGACGGACATGACAAAACCCTAAAAATGGTCAAAACTTAATGTTTATTCGGTTTAGTCATGCTAGGTTAAAATAGCACTATCGCAGGCAGATAAAACTGAGGCGTGCAAAGAATTGTTAAAAGTTCACAAGCTTCATAGCTTAAAAAGATTACTTTGGCACGTAATTACTACAATAATGTAGGTTTAGGGTTCAACACTATAAAATGTCAATAGGTACAATATGTATAAATCACAAACACCTACATTAAGATGTCGGTATAAGAATGGAATAAGAAATACACCGCATTGCCCGGCTATAAACCATTCTTCAGCAGACTTTACAACTTTTTCTCGGTTTCTCGTTTCCATTCTCATTTCGTCTTACTATATTTATGGTTTAGCTTTTGTTTAACTATTAAGTATAAGAGCTACGCAAGACTTAGATTCAAATCAGACGTCATTCATATCATCTAAGCATCCAACTATGAGCTACTTAAGTCTCAATAGCACAAGATCCTGATATGAAACTATGCAGACAAAGTTTGAAAGATTAGCCAAGTTCGTACCGATCTTCATTAGAGAGGATGGGGTTCTTAAGCTAATGAAACTGGTGCTTAAAAGGTCACATACACATACACGTCTATACGGCTTGCATAGCTCCTCGGCAAGCAAATGGTGGATCCTGGCATCCGTCAAATCCTTCTTACTGGGATTGTACTCTAGCTCTTGCATGTCTATGTTCCACGTCGAAGAATCCAATTGACTGAAACTCGGACTAAAAAATAAACATTTGATTTTAAACATGGGGATATATGGAGCCGTTCAAATGGACGTAGAAAATCCTACCTTCCGTTAAAGTTAGTGTTTGTATAGTTTTTGAAAATGGCCGACATTGATTCGGCGCCTGAAATGTTTCCGATGGTCGAGGCGTTCCTCTGCATGTACTCAATAGCGTCTTTCATGGCCAGCTTCGAATATGTCTCTAAAATCTTTGGTTCTTGGCCCTTAAAAGAAAATGCATCATTAAAATCACTTAACTCAAACTTTGCACTTTTATAAAAACAAGAAACTTCGTCTACCTTACCTGATAGTTCCTAAGCAAAAACGGTCTTATGAACCTATTATCAAATCTCTTGAACTTATCCCTTATGTGGTGGTTACCATGTTTACCCAAAATATCTTCTACGCCTGCCATCAAGTGGTCCATAAACTGAAAGAGAAAAAAAAACATAAGAACTATCAAAACTTTCAAGCGAAAAGTCGCTTAATTCAAATTTTTCATACCCTTTCATGTATCCTTTCGTTCATAGTAGGTTTTCTCTTCTCCGCGGTTTTAACGTTGAGCATTTTAACCAAAGGCTTAATGGTTATGCCTTGAATGAAAACCGTAAAATATATGACCGCTATTGTAGTCGTCACAAACATTGGCTGCAGTTTTACAATTTCAGGGTCTATTAAAAGTACTAAGGCGAACGCTACAGCACCGCGGAGGCCTAAAAACGATACTTAAATGAGTAATCTAATACAATCTTTGTTACGTGCAGTGCTGTAAACGGATAAACTGTGGGATAAACTACATATGTACTGATTAACAAAAATAAAGAGTCACTTTGTACGAAGATTTCTAATGCAACATAAAATACATGTTTTGGAGAAGTATAACGGCAAGTACGATTAAACAGGATCGCAGAAAAGTACTCTGATGAGTTAAACAAAAGCTCAAGGTGATAATTTGATAAGTAACCAACAAGAAAAAATCTTATACAAAAAGCAGAGCTATTTCTGATGTATTTATAATTATGAAAGAAAAAATGTGGCTTACCTCCATAAGACATCACAAACTTTTCGACTCTATTCAGTTTGTGCAAACGAAACTTATTAGCTACCGCACTAAATATGTACACTCCTGGAATAAGTAAAGATTATGATGAGACTAATATGACGAAAGCCCTGTCCATATCCACGCTCGTATTATTGCAGTGTGTTGTACGTTGTATCCATAGTCTTCGACGCGTCGGAGAAACAGTAGTACCTATGTCTCTACTACAGTACGTCCCGAAAATCTTGTATTAATTTATTATCCGAGTAACGGATTTTCAAATTGTTAGTTATAGACATCCCTTAAAAAGCTTCACAAGAACAGTTGTCTTGTGCGGGAACTAAGTGACAAAATCGTCCAATATTTATTTGGAAAACTGCTCAATAAAGTACCTAAGTATATTTTTTATGACTAGCAACTTTGACCTGTTTGGAGGGAGGCTTTATAACGCTCTGCTTTCTGTAAACGGTCAAGAGTTTGCGCCAAGTTCGTCGTCAGTTGTTTTGAAAACGTGGCGTGGCTTGCTTAAATAAAAAATCGTTTAACATAAACGTGAAAACCACATTAAAAAAAACTTCACCTACTAGTAGCTTTAGAAAATATGTGAAACACGTACTAAGTATGTGCCTATATATTTTGACGGTTGCCCTCGATTTCCCTGGGATCCCATCATCAGATCTTGACTAGGTGACAATGGGACCACCTCAGGAGTGTACTCTTTCGAAGAAAAAAAATCAATTTTAATCAACCATTTGAATAAAAAATCGGTCTACAATTGACAGACATATCGGAGAACATACTTAAAAAGGAATAAGTAGGTACATACACTGGAACATGGAACCTCCACCTTTTTTGAAGTCGATTAAATAGATACGACACGCTGCAACTTTACAAGCATGTAGGTACAAGCCACACACTCAAGAATATATTTTATTTATTTTTGTATTTTATATATTTATTAATAATGAAATTAAACCAATGCTTACCTATTATTCGAAACACTGAGCAAAATATAATGGTCAACAGCACAAACCAAGTGTTCCAATCATGGTTATTGTTAACTGTTGCCACCCCAAGGAACATGAAGATGATCGTCTCAGAGGACGACGAGAGCATTTTCATCGTGTATTTGATGGTCGTGTGGGACTTATGCGATATGTTACCCTCTACGTAGTTCTTCATCGTTATACCGCAGAATGTTATCCTACGAGCAATAAAACATTGACTTATGATTTGCTTATGATAAAGGCCGCGCATCGACCAGAGCTGTTACCACCAATAGGATCACTCAAATGTCCCAGCGAAGATATGCCATCGGTGGAATTTTCCTCAGGTAAGTACTGCTTATATTATACTTAGCTACTTCATACAGCTCTGGCGGATGCGCGGCTTAAAAAATAGTCACTATACCAAGTTAATATTACTCTAGTGTAAAAAAAGTAAGCTAGAATCGGAGGTGTAACGAATAAAATACCAAAACTTCCTTTTATTAATTTAGAAAGAGCAATGGATAAGGATATTTGGAAACTAATTACTAAAATCGTGAGTGAAACGGGATTAGGGTATCCAGACAGGATAACTACTAATATACCGTTCGTAAAGAGTAGCTTAACACCTAATCCACAGTCAATATCAAAATGATTAATGATTAATTATTATTATTTAATAAGTATTAATTTTGTATTCAAAATGCGCAAGAAAATGTTTCAACAACTGTTTAGCTTATCTATGTACAAAGCACTATGATTACATTGATCATAATAAGCAATACCTCACTACGTTATACACAAGTAGGTACATTTATGAGTGCCAGCTCCCAGGCATTCCCAACGATTGGTATCGGGGCCAGTGCAAGCGATTAAAAGCGCTTCCTGTGTCCCGCTTTCAGCCCATTTCCTGAATGTCGTTCGCAGCGCAAGCACCACAGGAATCAAATGCATCCAACATGACGAAACTAATGCATGACCTACATAGATTTAAAGCTAAAAGCGTGGAAGTTATGACGAAAGCCGTCATACGGACCTAGTGAACTTAATTTGTATATTTAAGTACCGAAACTTTTAGCGGTATTGTTCGTGTGTGATAAGTAGGTAGGTACTTAGTTAAAGGATACTGATAAGGAACTAGTTGGTATTTCCTATTACGAAGCCAAAATTTACCGTCATTATTCTCATTTATCTCAGTATAATACAATGAATCACAATAAATGCCTCAATGATTTGATTTCTCGATAACGATTCCCAGACAAGGCAAATAATAATGACGCTTAGGTACCACGCACAGAGAAAACATCTTATCAAGAATCACTATTCAAGACTCTTACTACAATTTTAATATTTCTGTGCTTAGGTATATCAAGGTACAGTCAAAGTCAAAGACATGGATCGGCGCAAAGTTGCAAAACTATGTATAAATCAATCTTACCGTCGCAGTAATAAGGTCTGTATACATATTGGTGACCTTGACTGTACACGTACATAATCTCCAATAAACAAATAAAAGCACACTCACGCAAGTATCCCACTCATATGGAACATCTCAGCGTTAAGATACGCCAAATACGCCATGATGAAAATGAAGATGGGTTCAATGACCCTGACTTCGTGGGTGAACCTGGTGACGAGGCCCGTAGCGAAGCCCCAAACCACGCCGATGCAGGTCCCTCCGACAGCCACCACGAGGAAAGACGCCAGACCCGCCAAAAAGTCTGTGTAGACAAGGTTCGATGGACCCATTTCTCTAAAACAAGGAGATATTTTCACATTTATTTTTGTTTAAATACAATAAGTATGCATGTCCTAAACATTTCTGTTGTCACTGGACTTGATAGGTATATACAAATCGAAGTACTTTTGTTAGGTAACTATAATATATAATCAATCTTTGGTCTTTTGCTCTAAACTAAGTATTTGTAAGGACACAACACAGCTTATATTAGGTTGTGTCATAGTTTAAAGTCGGCTATAGCGTCAATAATCTCCCGCCTACTGTAATAGGAAAGCGTACTAGAGCGCGAAGCATAAGCTCAGCTTTGCATTAGATAGAGTGATCGGCAAATGACCCGTATCAGAGGCAAACGGCTTTAAGAGAGTACATACAGATACTTAGTGTAGAACGGGGTGTTATTCTCTAACGGTTATTCATGACTGTATCACAGCGACGAAGTTGCAAATTATTGACCGAGAGAACGAAGCGAGCGTATAGCGTATAGTAGCGTCATTGTTTCAGCTTCGACAATTTTTCTTTCGTTTGTCTGTCCCGCTGTCCGGATGTCCGGCTGTGGTCCTCCACAGAGGGCCTAGTGTAATCGCCGACCAGGCCAAGAAATACATCTCGATCGCGTTCGCGTTTAACAATTCTCATACTATTTGACACTTTAACGCAAACGCGGTCGAGACGTATTTTGTGCTTTATTACACTAAGGGCACATAGCGCCTAGTGTAATCGCCGAATAGGCCAAGAAATACGCCTCGATCGCGTTCGCGTTTAACAATTCTCATACTATTTGACACCCGTAACGCAAACGCGATCGAGAAGTATTTTGTGCTTTTTGATTACATTAAGGGCACAGGCCGCATTTCTCAACCGACTCTCGTGAAATTTTGTGAGCAGGTTCGCGAAATATATTATAGAATGTTTTTGCGGATTCGTTTTTTGGAAAAACGAAAAATGTTCAAAAATGACCCGATCGCGATCGTCGTGAAATTTTGTAATCAGGTTCGATTACAGAAGCTTTTTGTCGATTTGTTTTTGGATTCCTTTTTTAAGAAAAAAAAAACTAATAAAGTTCAAAAACGACTTCATCTTGAAATTTTGTGATCAAGTGATCAAGTTCGATAATTATAATATAGAAGTTGTTTGCTCGTTTTTTGGATTTCGTTTTAGGATCCCTTTTTTAAGAAAAAAAAAAGCGGAGAATATTCAAAAATGGGGTCGCGAGGTCTACAGCTCACAGAGCCACTAGTATTATAATAATAATAATAAACTTATTTATTCAGGCATCAATCCCATTCAATTAAATTAGATTTATAATTACTACGACAACAACAATTATGAATACAATACACAACATTACAATTTGGTGCAACTCATCAATTAATTCATTAATTTAAAATTATTCCTAACGTTAAATTTAAAAATTCAAAATTCAAAAATTCAATAGTTATTTCAATAGTTAAATATCCAAAATCAATCCAAAATATGTCAAATCACACTAAATTATATATTCAGAGCTGTCATGGCAAGGTAACACGTATCGCAAACATTCCTGACTAGTTCATTACCGGAACCATTCGCTCTTTCCATGAAAGACCAGTGACGTTTTCTTAACAGAGCAAAAAAGTCGTCTACTCGGTTCGAGGCAAACATGCCCGACGCACTACACCGCCAGGGTAGTATGAGCATGGCACGAAACGCGTTATTATATTGTACTCTTAATGTGTTAAACGATCACTTGGTGTAATTGTACCATAACTGGCTCGTGTAAAACGATTGACAGTACGCCCCGAACAGAGTGACCTTAATTTCATCTGAACATTTAGCAAAACGTCGCGCTAGCATATTGCTCTTCACAGAGATGGCACGACGCTGTCTTTCCAGATAAATGTCATCCGTCAGTCTATCCGTAAGAATATGACCTAGGTATTTGAAGGAGGAAACGACCTTTAATTCTGCTCCAAGCAAAGTCACCGGGACTACGATATCCGGCCCCTTATCAAATTTAAAAACCATGAGTTCCGACTTCCTAACATTGTACTTGAGACCGTGAGAGGCAGCATATCCCTCACATACAGCCACCAATTTTCTCATTGCACTAATGGACGGGCTCAGAAGCGCCATATCATCAGCGTAACTATAATTGTTGGCGCATACACCCGCGATGTGGCAGCCGACTGCAGCATTGCTGAGCTCCTCCAAAAGTTCATTAACATAAAGATTAAACAGGACCGGCGATGTCAGCCCCCCCTGTCTAACCCCACAATTCAACTTGTATGCCTCTGAGAAAGTGTCATCCCAGCGTACAGTATTTATTTGATTCTCATACCAGTATCTCAACAGGCATATCACCTCAGACGGTACCCCAGCTTTAAGCATCTTTGACCATAGAAGTTTGTAATTAATGGTGTCAAAAGCACGGCTTAGATCTAAAAAGCAACCATAGACTGTTGTTTTTCTTTGTAAGTAGTGCCTAATGGTATTTTTTAGGCAGAATATGGCCATGTCCGTCGAGAGACCGGGGCGAAATCCAAATTGAGCACTACTTAATTTAACGGATTCTATAATTGATGGATTTATTAGACTGGAGCGAATTTTCGAGAATACTGTTGCGAGCGAGATAGGTCGGTAATTAGAGGGATCGCTAAGGTCGCCAGTCCTGTTTTTCACTATAGGTATCACATTTGTTTGCATGAGCTCCATAGCGATTCCATGCGATATACAACTGTTAAATAGCACAGCCATATAGTCATGCAATAACGGGCTACCATAAAGCACGTGTTCAATACTGACACCGTCGTGACCCGGTGACTTACCACGTTTCATTTTACGCATGCAGTTCCGAAGTAAAAAGCAATTTTGTCTCAGTCACCTGGTCACGACAGCCAGGAGCACAATTAGTTCCGGATAGCGAGGGGCTCTTCAACATATCCTCAACTCTAAACTGAGTCACAAACACGTTTGCGATATCTTTTTTGTTCTGATGGCCATTTACATTTACCGGCCTACTTTGTTTGTACTTTAATTTATTAGTATTTTTCCAGAACTGACTAAAATTGCCTTCTGCTCTGTGTGAAGCTATTATATCCATACTTATCTTTTCCTGATTACATTGACACCATTTTAGCTTATTTTTAAACGTTTTTCTTTTTAAATTCATATCTTCATATATTGGGCCATGTGCGGGAGAACCGTGAAGCAACCACGCTCTGTGCGCCAAACGCGCCTCATTATAAACTGATTGTACGTGGTAGTTCCAACCGACAACTCTACGTTTACTTTTAACAATTTGTGACGTTAGTCTTGCTGCTGACTGGATCGCTTTAATTATTTCATTATAGAAAGAATCTATTAGTTTAAGGTGCGCTTCATTGCCACAAGCTTCCCCACAGATGTCACCAGGTATGTTTACATTATTCAAATAATCATTACACAGATTATTGTATTGTTCTATTTGTACCTTATTCCTATTACCCCATATCACACGATCCACCATTTTAGCGTCCGATACAACTTTAGGTATTATAAGATTCAGGTCACATTTGATAAGCAGCGGATATTGACCCGACCAGTAAACGTCTTTTAGAATTTTAGCCTCTTTACAAATGTCATAAGCGGATGCCGTCGCAATGCAGTGGTCTAACCAGCTTGTTGACCCATGCGCTTTACTTTTAAACGTAAAAGAATCTGATGACTCACCGAGCAGCCGCAAATCCGCACATACCAAATCCCGGTCATCACAAAAAGCCTGTAATTCCTTGCCAAATCGAGCTCGCATGTCTGCATTATAATCTCCCAACGCTACTCTCACAGTCACTATCTTCAATTATTGCACTAATTTGACCCATACATTCCGTGAATAGTGGTAGGTTGTCCGCACAATCAGTTGGCATATATACCGATAGAATAATCATTCCACGGCCATCGGCAAGCTCCACACGAACGGCCGCAATGCGTTTCGAACCACTGTCAATTAATGTAACACTCGGGAAAACACTTTTCTTCCATAATATCGCCACACCACCATACGGTCTGCCCTTCAACGGCCCCAATGATGTGTCAACCGCCGAAATACCCTGGTATCCAAAGTCTTGATTGATTAAGCTTAAAAAGTCGATATCATCCGGAATAAGCCATAACTTTTGTAATGCAATAATGTCGCAAAATTTACATAAATTCTGCACATTCGGCAGTGAGCGCTTTATACCTTTGCAGATAAACGAAATAATATTAGCATTATATTGTGTATTCATTATGAGGGAAGATTTTGCTTTCGGTACATGATGTTATTATTTCGCTTGTAAATATACTTTCTGTATACAATACCGGCCGGCCAGAAGCCACTACTCATAAACGTTTCCAGCCTTTCCGACCCAATCGTCACAAGAAACGAGTTGAAAGTTGTTTCCTGATAGGGCTTAATGCACTCAACCTTAACGGCTAATTGCCCTTTGCTACCAATGTACTCCATAATGTGTTCAGCAGTAACGTCTTTTTTGGTACGTGATACGTACAGAGTGACCGTACCCGGCGCTGCTTGAAACATACCGTTTGATTCACCCACACCTCTTTTATTCTTCATTGCAGGTTTCCTTCTCTTATAGGACACTTGCTCAAAACTATCTTTATCTACTTTCTTATTTAAATTCTTAGGAATTTGTCTGTATGTAACGACCTTATTTTGAACGTTGTTTACATCTTGAGGGGTCATTGCCTGTGGTCCCCAATCTTCTATATGCGTTGGAGAATCAACTTTATCACTATGGATGGAGGATTCTAATTGCTGCCACGGTTGTTGCGGTGTGACCGGCGTATATTGAAACGGCGAGTTGACATAACTACTCCGCGCAGTACCCTCATGCGAGCTCTTAAAATCGCGATTCTTCAACGGTTTTTAATGATATTTATTTCGTCTTTTAGCTTTGTTATTTCTTCTTGATTAATTTCATCTTTGAATATTAGTGTACTAAGCTCAGAACGCAATGAGGCCAATACTTTTAATATTCTCGTCACGTCCAGGTGATCAAATGTAATCGGCGGTATCTTGTGTAAATCTCTGGAAACGTAAATAGGTAGCTTATCCGATTTAGCACCCACTTCCTTTATGGACTTAATTATATCCAACACATTTTTGGAAGCCTTTCCTTCCCCCATTCGCGTCGTCGATTTAATGGCCAAGTCTTCATGCATCTTGGTTTTTGCGGCTTCAATATCTTTTCGGAAAAATTCGTAATACATATTCGTGTTAATATAGGTTCTTCGATCACTTCAATCCTATTCGCAATGTAGCACAACACTTCATTCAATACTAGTTAACTCGTTTCCATTTTTTCGAAATAGAAACTTGACGGGGGCGCTGTACCGTCATTATATTTATTATCAATCACTGCAATCAATCAATTGCCTCAAGAGTCTATTTCAGACTGTTGAAGCAAGCAGTGTCAAGAAGCAATGCGTCGTTTTTAATGGCTGTGCAGGCTGCGAAATTTCAAAGTAGTGTTAGAGGTCAAGTGGGGTACCATAATTATAATGTCATACCAAAGTGCATTATTTACAATTTTTAAAACATTTTTTTTTTTTCAAGCCCTATACGAGTTGAGTTTTCGAATTACAATAAAAAATGTTTACCGTTCCTGAGAAAAAAATCTGAATTTATTATAATATAGTAAACATTGAAGTGTAAAGATAACAGGAAAAATAAAACGGTGCCTCTAAATAGCAGTTTTTCAGAAATCATCTAAAAAATACATCACTTTCACAATATCGAACAATATATATATATAAAGATGACGCTGTCCGAATGTCCATCTATTATACATTTAAATGGACTGTACACTGTACCTACGTAAAGTAGCACAAATATTATTCATGGTCGCTCAGAACCCTCGGTGTGGGAGTCCGCGACTCGCTCTTGACCGGTTTTTAAGATTATTTTTATTTTACCTGTGGCTTGATAATTAAGAAACAGTCTTATTTACAAAACGGGTACTTAAATTAAACTTCGCTCACTGTACACGTCTGAGTATATAAGTGGAATCTTTACTTACAATTTATAACTTTAAGAGTTATACGCAAAGATTACGTACGCACCTAGGTGCCTATCGAAGATCATATCGCTTGCTGTCCCATAACGACCTTCAGCAAGATTCGCTATTGATATTTACGTTTCTACCCAAGGATCGTATAAACCCTATAAACAAATTTGATTTATCGCCAACCCAATACGTCTGCGTAAACGTGTTGTGGCAAGATGTATTTGAAGATCCACAGGCGTCAGGTGTCAATTATGCGTGGCTCTGTTTGGTTAGGAGCCTCGTTATACCAAAGGGTGGTCTTTAAAAAGGCTAATTTTAATAGCAATATCTCATGTTGACATGTTCAATATTGAATGGAGAGCAAGGTAAAGAAAGTGAAAAGACAACATAATGGTAGTGCATTTTACAGAGTGCAACCATAAACCTTAAAATGTTTAGGTTAATTTCACGAACCCTAAATAGGTTGCTTATGGTGGACGATTTGCTTTAATTGTGCAAACAAAAGTTGGTCTGTATGCGGTGTTATAATTCTAAGAAGACAGCCCATTAATTATATTGTTAATTAACTTACGGCGATTCGCCCCAAGGAGAGATATATGGAGCGCTCTCAGCACACACTACGAGTAGCCCTACCTACAAATACTTTGCCATATATAATAAGACACCATAATTCCGAAAACGGACACCTTGTTTGCTACACCTTCATTGCTAGGAATCCAGATTAAAGGTCAAATCAAATTCTGCTTAAATTTTTAAATACTCACGTATAAGCTTCAAACATGTGATACAGCACGACAGTTACAGCGTCATTTAGGAGGGACTCTCCAAACACGACTATGTACAGCACTTCATCCACATGGATCTCTTCGAAGACCGCCAGTACGGCCACCGGGTCTACGGCAGATATGAGGGCGCTGAACAGGAACATGTCCAGCAGTGGGGTCGTGCAGCCAAACATGCCCGTTTGCCCGCAGGCCCAGAGCGAAGCACCTGGAGACAAGAAAGCAATTTGATAATAAAGGGTGTGACCGACGGGCGAACTGTACTGCGGTCTCAAGACTATACTTTTAGAGGCGGAGTTTATTCACTAAAGCAGGACAACAGTAACGCATGTGTCAATAGAAAGAGGGCTAGTCAAAATGCGGCCTAAACGAGTGGCTTAAGCGCCAAATTGTTTAAAGATAGTTTCGCCACGTTTCGCCATGTCCATGTCCGTCTGTCTGTTTGTTTGTCTGTCTGTCTGTACGTCCGCGGCTTAGTTAAGTGTTAGTTTACATTTTCCTATCCCGGTGTCTGCACTGCATGTCTGTTATGAAACCTTGCAAATATAATTTGACCCACATCCAGTGGTCGGATTGACTTGTTATTTATTCGCACTGATTGTGAATATATGTTTATCGGATGACAATGCGAGTACAGTCAGCAAAAAAAGACAAGTTGTAGTATTTAAAAAAATCGCCAGACAACTTGAACGGTGTTATGTCGCTGTAGAAAATATCTTGATTGAAAATCGCATATAACTAAGAAAGAGTGCGTACACTGATTAACTAAAAGAAAGAAGCAGTTTTACAGACACCTCACCCAAATCAATTAGCTTCAATTGAAGAAGTTCGAGGCGGAACCATGAATTTACCGCCGCCATAACACTACCCATAAATTCCGGTCCGGTCTAATTTTACTTCCGTGAGCTACATTTAACAGTTATGACGAGGCTACACTTTGTTAAACGGGTCACGGGGAAGTCGAGGTATGTCCGACTTGTTTTGGATTAATTCGTGGTCCTTTCTGAAGGGCAACTCGATCGGATAGCCAACGAGGACTGCTACATGTCGACACAACGCCGACCTCTTCTAAAAATACGCAAGTGACCGACTACCTACAATGAAGCAGATGCACTGATGCACTACACAATTTGTAAACATTATTGTCGTCGTGAGTTGGAGATTCATGATAGAAGCGATAATACGAATCAATATATCCATACGAGTAGCCCCATTTCTAATGAGACTCCTTTCTTGTATTCCTTTCTTCTTTTTGCATATCTTTGCGTACAGTATGTCTCAGAGTTCAGTGTGCCTCTTGACAAAAATGACAAAGGCCGCCTTTAACGACTTCCATTGCTTTTTGTTTCTTGCAAGTCTTTCTCAAATCTGGGCCTGCTGTAAGTTTAGATTTGAATATCGAAATTTATCTAGTAGCGCCATATGCGAAATATGAATTTAGCTCATAGAGTTTTATCTCTCAGCCTCTTCCCAGGGCTCGAATGCCTAATCTCACATTAGAAGGTACAAAACGAATGATTTAAGAATACTAACTAGGTACTTACCTATTGTCAGCGTATTAAACACCGTCCCAACGACAGCAAACAGCAGAATAGTCCCCAGATGATCGAAGAACAGTCTATTCGGCATGAAGTATCCAGCATCCAGAATGATGGGCGGGAGCATGTACAGGAAGAAGGTGTCAGGAGTCAACGGCTGCACGTGGACGCTGTGGGTGCTGAGAAGCAGTGCTCCTATAAGCACCCCTACGAAGATCAGCAGACAGGATTCTGGGAACATCTTGGAGAGCTTTGGTGCCATGTGGAAGCCTGGAACAAAACGGGTAGTATGGATTTTTTATCGACATTTTTCAGCAGCTACCGACTATGGTTTTATGTGACTCATAGAATTTGTCAGACATCGCAAAGTATTAATCGTTTTCATTGAAAGCTCTTGGGTTAACAAAAGCCAAGCAAAAACAACAATTTACACGTAAATCTGAAATTTAACACTTCGACAAAAACACTTAAAAGTTTATGAAGTGTGAGCTGGGTAGAGTCCAACGGTTTTCTGGGCTGAAGAACCGTGTACAGCTGCTTTTTCTTTCATAAATGAATCAACAAACAAATAATTGAACGCTCCTTATGGCAGTAGCACTTTATTAATTGTCATTTTTATATTCGCCTTTCAGCTTGGTATTGACGTGAGCAACGCTACGCTAGCGTACGTTTCTTTCTTTCATGCAAATATTTAATTTTAGGAAGTTAATAAACAAGAAACATGTTTTAGCAGCAACGTAGTTTGAGATTCTTCCTAATTTCCTATTGGGTATACTCAATCGAGAAACCGTTTTGTTTTGCGTTTCAGATGCAAACTATTTATACACTTCTTTGCGTCGTTTACTGCGGAGTTTTAAAAAGAATTAAACTTTGGTATAAGTCATAATTCGTGATCAAGTCGTGATGTCAATGTCAAAGTAATACAGTAAAAAGTAAACAAAATACTAAAAATTTCTAAAAATACATAAAATTCCGAAAGTATGTTTTACGTCTAAAATAGTAAGCCAATGCTTTTATCACGATATTTTTTTCCCCGAAACTGTTTTTGTAAGTAGTACAACTCCGCAACTTTAGTACTAAGCAAACTCCATCAAGCAATGAGCGCCGCCAATCAGCCTGTAAAAGTTTATACAAGTATGTACGATATATTTGGCCCAGATCCTTATAACAATCCGTTCTATGTGGAAACGAAGAACTCTGATAATCTATCCGAGTTACCCTTATGTGGTAAAAAAGCGTACAGTATAAAATCTCGAAGTCATAAGTCCGAATCACCACGCAAGCCTCCTGAAAAATTTATAACCAGTGAAATGTTAAACTCTTTCAATAAACTCAGCAGTAGATCCAGCGTCGTACATTCAAGCAGTACCTCATTTTACGATCTCGACAGCGTGGTCAAAAGGCACTCATTCCGATGTTTATCTGAACTCTGTGTTTCTAACGCCAACATATTAAAATCTTTGAATGTACACGTGTCACCAAAAAATCTATTTGAAGGAAAATCAGCTTGTATTGTTCAAGATTGCGCTACTGAAGTCCGTCCCACATTTATAAGACGTGGCAGTAAAGAAACTATTCATAAAAGCACGAGGAAAAGTGTAAGTCCAGATTGCCTTCTGTCATGTGATATGTGTTTGAGGGAAGATGATTGCGTACGTCACCAAAAATCGACTATATGTTACGATGTGAATGATCCAAATAATAAAGGATCAAAATTTTGGTCATACGCAAAGTACCGTTCTGAAAATAGTTCTGTATCCAAAAAGAGGAAAGATAAGAAACGAAAAGACAGAAAAGGGGACAAATGCGCCAAACATGCCGGGGATCCGTGCCCTTGTCACTTATTTTCTTATGGCTGCCCTTGTAAAGACAAAAGTTCTTTAACTGACTTAGCAAAAAGTAGTAAATCCTTAACAGTCGCTGAACAAAACACAAGTACACCGAACGTTTTAGAAACGTTTTACGGTAAAGTGTTTACAACTAACAAACAAGCAATGCAGACGGAAGATAAAATAACGGGGTTGAGTGGCGATGGACTCGTTGTAAAACATGATAAAGAAGTTTCACTAACTGATTCTGCGTTTAAAGTTGTGGAAAAAAAAGACGCGACACCGTCTGAAGCAGCGTCTTGTGTAACGAAGCAAAATAAAAAATCGAAACGCTCTAAAAAAACGCGTTTGATTAAATGCCCTAAGTGCAAAGAAAAAGTCGAAGTTAATTTAGAAATGAGTACGGAAGACGAAGATAGTTTGAAATGTCAGTCAACAATCTATAGCCCTCCAGAATCACCAAAACCTTCTGTGCTCGCCCCACTTGTAGAAACGTATACAACAATTTCAGATATTCAAGAAATGGAAAATGAAACAAACGCGTGCCTGCATGACCCTAAGTGTGACATGGTGCATGTTTGTCAAATAATGCCCCCCGAAATTTCACAATGTTCAAAAAAACAGTGTAATCAACCGAGAACAACGCCACGTATCATTAAAATAACTAAAGCATGCAGACATCACCCTCCTTGCACCGTCGTCCCGTCCTGCCAAAGGGCCAACGTATTAAAGAACAATTGCGAATACGTGCCGCCTTGTTTGCACCATCCACGTTGTGTTAATCTACCATTGTGTGTCCCTTTTACCAAGAGCCTTCATTACGACGAAACCACAAACAATTACGTAGACCTCGAAGAGAATGCGGAAGGCTTTCACGTTCCTCGATACAAATACATGAGTCTATGTCAACATGACTCACTGGAAAACACTGCGATTCCGCATATGCAAAATGCGTACGAACTTATGAGAACGCACCAGCCTCAACCATATTTCCAGAATCAAACATGTATGTCTAATACCTTTTCCCCGTATCAAATCGCACATCCGTGCAACTGCTGCAAATCGAATAAGTCATGCCAGCATGGTGAGCAGGATACCACAAATTGTAAATGTTTCGAAAACGAGGTTAGAGAACGCCCAAGCAACGCCGTGGTATTTATCAGAGACGTAGGTTGTCAGTTCAGAGACAAGACTTACTCGCTCGACGACTCTATTTTGCAGCCGAGACTTCGCTACACGTGCAGTAGTAACTCATTTCACCTGCCGATGATGAGAATGGGTAACTATTACACAAAAGTGCACACTGTGAGATGTGAGGATAAGTATACCACCCCGAAATCGGGTGAGGATTATTCGAGGATATCGATAGACTCCATCACTTCTATGGAGATCGATGCTAATTGCCCATCTCATGGTTTCCAGGCAGCTCAAAAAGCATGGCCCTTTGGGTTTAACCCCGAGACTAATAAGGCTACATATGTAGCCGCTTACATGACCCACACTGAAATGACCCGGCCCCCGCATGAAGCGGCAAAAACAAGCGAACAAATCTCTGATAAATGTAACTCTTTTACTCGTGACGATGGCAACGTGTTGCCTGTAAAACCAGGAGGAAGCAAGGGGAAATGTAGAAAAACGTTTTGCGTCAAGCAGAGAAGGAAATCCAAAACGAATCACCTGATGAACTGCTGCTCTAGAAAAACTGGCTATCAAATGCATCCGGCTTTTTAATTGAATTGTTATGATGCATTTTTGTCTCTTCATGGTTGAAGTAATTTATGAGAATATATAAAAAAAAAGTAAACGTCAAATTTGTTACGTAAATATTTATGTTTATTTTTGAGTAATTCATACAACAAGCGAATAAAGAGTTGCAGCAAGTACCTTGGATACATATTTAACCAATTGATAAAAGTAAATAGTATTTTATTCGATAACATTCAGACCGTGCTAAGAAATTGGAACTCACATTTATCTTTATCTAAAATTTAAATTGAACATCTTCGCGTAGTTGAGAGCGGAGCGTCATTCCATGATTTTGCATCTGCTTCGATGTTGGAGTTGAATGGAAACATTGTGAGTCGAGTCAACTGCGTTCCAGTCCTGAATCTAGGTCACCCACACTTCAGTGAAGCCTCGCAAGTGTGCCGAATTTTTCAATTGCCGAATACGTAGGACGTGGAGAGGAAGTGAAAGAAACCGTTCAATTTCTTGCGGGTATTTCGAACCTACTAATTTTAAGAATAATTCACGTGCCGTAGATAGTAATTTGTATGCTTCACATTGTATCTATATACTACATCGTCTGAAAATCTTATGCCAAGTTTAGAGAAACACTAACCAGACCAGTGCCCTAAGCACGACTTGTCGAATCCTGCGTTACGTTATGGTTATCGTATCGAGATCGAGAAATCTCATACTAAATTTTAGTTCCAAATACGCTCACGGGCGGGCGCTGTTCCAAACGTCATACAAACTCGTTATAGTTTACTATTCGATTTTACGTGACACAGGATTCGTCAAGTCGTGCTTAGGGCACTGTTAATTTTGGAAGGCCAGACTAAGCCTCCGTTTTTGTATTTTTATATTTTTTGATCTTCCGTCAAATAAGACTCTTTTGTGGCTGCCCGCCAAATAAAAAAAACGTGTATTTGCATAGGTGTACCATTCAGCATAGCTCTCCGCCCAAATGATACTTGGATCTAGTAAGTAATAATAATTTATGGGAATGCCCATTTCCTCAAATTTAAATGTGCGCGCGTTGGTTTGTCCTTCTGCCGAGCAGCAACGGAGAAACGGATTGACGTGAATTTTTAACCGATATCAAAAAAGGAGGAGGTTCTATGTTCCACTGCATTTGGGGCTGAGAATGACATCACAGCGTGAGAACGATAAACAAATTATAGGTCGAAAAGTCGTTTAAAGGAACGCCTCAGTTACAGCTTCATTCATTGTGGATTCTAGATTTACGGCAGTTAGGTACCGAAATCAAATGTTGCGAATTGCGATCCCTATTGATGAAGAGAGTGGAGATCTCTATTTCCGGTGTACGAAATAAAAAAGGCTGCATATCTAAAAACTTATTGGGTTTGGAGACAATACAAACGGTACTTGGCCTAGTTTCTCTCACCTTGGATAAAGTTGGACCCAGACAGGCATTTGAATAGTAGGCACTTTAAGACGTTGCACAAGGAAAGTATGTTTTCTTTATTTTGTTTAGAATAAAAAGAAATATGCGCGACCTTACTGAATTAATGTGGGTATATTTACAAGTCAGTTTAAAAAAGTAGTCTTATTTTTATTTAGGTAGGTACTCCCGTCCCGCCCTGTTACATTATAAAAAAAACCAAGACTGTTTTTGTACGTCGCGGCTTGGACCTCATGGACGCAGCGTAGACCTCTACGGCGTAGCACTAGAACATTAGTTTCGTAGCGCTACTAGTGGCTTCTACGCTGCTTCTACGCCGATCTGGGTCCATAGACTAGCCGCCAGCTATCTTTGCAGAAAAGTTTAACGGCTTATTTTGGTAAGATGTATTATTATTATCTCATTAGATATAACGAGTATTATATTTATTACATTAGTATAATCCCAATAATTGAAATGGCACTATACTCTTACGCGTTGCTTACCAAAGTAAATGAATGAACTTTTGTCCAAAGACAGCAGGCGCCTAGTATAGTCCCTGCATAAGATTTAAAGCTATACGCTGCGAGCTTTACTTACTGCAATATATAAAATTATACCGCGCAGTAGATAATTCATTCACCTATCACCTATACTAGTACCACATTTGGCAGGTAGCACTTAGTTGTTAGCGTGGAATACCTACTCGAATGAATTAAGGAGACGGCAGTAATTGGGCAGTTATTTATTCTCTATTAGGATATTCAGATTAGATCGGGATATTACCTAACGCCCTGTCATGACAATTCCCTGTTGAAGTAGTTCATACCAGTTTTAAATTTTATACATTTTTAATTTCTGGCTTTGCATGATTAATCCATCAAATGCCAGTTACAGAACTGTGTGTACTTTAACACTTGTATTATACCATAGCACTGCAAACTTGTAGTATTATCTGTTCTGTGATCGTAGGCACTAGGCAGCTTTGTCTACGGGTACAGTAGGTACTTAAATACAGAAAATTCCAAAGCTGATTTAATACCAGCAAATCATAGAACATTACTACTCGTTACTACGTGATTTTAATTGGTATTACGACCATCGTATTAACAATTAAGGTCACTTGATTGACGAGTGGCTAAGTTAACTACCACCACCTAGATAATCAATGACCGACTGAGAATGAAACACAAATTGACTAAAGCAGAGAGTGTCTGAAGAGTCTGAAGCGCAATAAAAAAGCAAACTTGGCTTATTTTTATTTTTATGTTTTCTATTTTGTCTCGGTTCTCTCTGAATAGCTTGTTGTGCTCGTTGACATTTCAATTTTGTGTAACCTTCAAACTTGCAAGTAAATCGTTTGGACACGTACTTATTCAAAATGATATAGGTACCTACTTAAGTCTTTGATTAATCTTCGACGCAAAATAGTGGTGTTATAAGTTTGACGTGTATTGGTGTGTGACTGTTTGTGGTACAGTAGCTCCTAAACGGTTTTTTTATCGAAAGCTACTTTATTCGAGATGATCAGTTTAGTTTCATCAAAATCGGTTAAGGCGTTTTGAGATATTATATTAAAATTTTAAATGAAAATGTCTTGGGGTTTTCAACTTCCTAATTTTTATTTTGGAACTAGTGAGTCAAACGATCAAACGGATTAACTGTCTAATGGAGAGTCACCAGAGTTACAGCAATGTCCTTTGACCATTATAAATAAAAAACCTTTTCGTTGGATGATGGCAACTTTACGGAAAAATGGGAAAATACAAGAAATGTCCACGCTGAAGTCGGTTTTTGATGCAAAATCCCGTTCAATGTTCGATAATTTTGTACCTACTTAGAGCTCACGAACCATATATGAAAGCTTTAATAGTGCGACGAACTCAAAATATCCGGGTAATTTTTTTAAATGAGGTCACTGGAAACTTTCCTATGTGATTACACTGGCTCACTAGCTTTTGTAGTGGCTCGTCACAAGGGCAGCGATCCTTAAATAAACCCTAACCTTTTTGGATCTAATCATCTATGACTACACAAAGGTGAATTTGCGAGGACTTCGCCTTTGGTCACTACGCAAGACCTTATTGTACACCAGAAAAGCTTTAGGCTTAAAGAAATCAGACGGTTGTTATATGTGTTGAGACAGCGTTCAGATGAATATCAGACTTGTTTATAAATGTATGTCTAGTAGAATAAAAAGCGTTCATATCAACATGTCGTATGCAGCTGCCGATGTATTATTATACATTTCTGTCTTTGTACATTTATACTTACGATGTCAACTCTACATTAGGTATAGGTACTCATAACATCATTTCCAGATTTAATTTAACTGTAACGCTAAAAGTCAGTATCTTCTAAAATTTATGTCTGGTGTCCATTGTAAGGCTGAGTAGGTAGATAAGGCTCCTCATAACACCGATAACAGTAGGTATCTAAAACTAGCGTTTTGATCTCAATGTTTCGCTGTCTTAAATAAAAGCAGACTTGCTGAAGGTATGTAATTAGGTACTTATTTTAAGACTTGGTTATTTAGGCATGACGAGAATTTAACGTTTCGAATAAAAGTCATTACGGTATTTCGGCAATTTTAAGAATGTGCCACTTTAACATTTAGTCTAATCGAATACAAACATTATGAAATTAAGGCTTAACGACCTTATAATAAATCCGGAGATCCAGAAGGGACAATGTCTCACGACACGTTTTGTATGGAGATGGAGATTGTCTGTGGAGACCACGGTGGAGAAGTTGCGCAACGTTGCCTCACTTCTTTCGATGTCGCTAGCGACAAGAGTCGCGGGACATTTTGCCCCCTAATGAACCCCGGCTCGAAAAAGTAAAAATAATCTCACCTATCTTCGCTATACTGGCGAAGAAAATCCAGAGTCCTATGAGAAAAGGAGTCTCCACCCGGTGGAATTCAAAGGCTGCTATGACGAGGGTTCTCTTAGTCTTCTCCGTGGCTGGCAGTTCTGACGTGGTCTCCAATTGCTGGCGAAGCTGCGTGCCCGGCGGCTCCCCGGGTAGAGGGGCCACGGGGCCCATCGGCCCGAAGCCGAGCCCAGGGTACGTGGAAGTCCCATCGACAGTTATGGACGGACTCTGTTTCGTGGTACTCTGGAAAGAACAGGAGTGGGTTAGAATAGACGTACAATTAAAATTGGTTTTAGCTACTGGGAAAACAGACCAATAAACAAAACTTTCAGCTTACTGGCTTGCAGTTTCAACCACACATATAGAGTTAACTAAAGAAAGATTATAATAGGTTATGGTGCCTTTAAGTTTTGGAATTACCGTTTCCAGAATATGTTAATTTACATTCCTTTGCGGCTAAATAGTTAATCAATAACCTAACAGACTTACATAAATGTTGAAAAAGCCCCAAAATTTTTAATTCAAAATAAATTTTTAATCTTAAAAACAGTTTAAATGATTTTGACGAAACTTACCAAAGAATTATCTCAAATTAAACTAGCTCTCGATTAAAAAAACCCGCGTACAAATCAGTCAACCCGTTTAGGAGCTACGATGCCCCAGACCGACGTACAGATATCCACGTCCAATTATAGCACGCGTCTTTTTAACCGACTTCAATAAAGGAGGAGGTTCTCAATTCGTCGCAATAATTTTTTTTTTTGGTAGGAGGGTCAAAATAAGGCAGCGGCTGCGAATTGTGATTCTCTCTATTCAAATTCAAATTCAAATAATTTATTGTAAGACCACAGGTACAAAATTAGACGTTAAATTTTTTTGGTGATTCTTGCCATAGTCTACCATATTTAAGGTGTACAATATTTTAAAATATGTTAAAATATGTCACTACAATGCATAATCAAACTAAAAACAATCAAATTAAATAAATTAGAATAAAGTTAATGATCATTACTACAATACAAATTTAAATCAGGGTTTTATAATACAATAATAAAAAGATACAATAATTTAGTAATCATAACGCAAATTTCAATGTCAGAGGATAATACAAAATAAATCAAATTTAACGGGCAAAATCATATGTCACAAACAATATTAGAGTTTCCCTTTATTATTAAGGAAGTCATGGGTAGAGTAAAACATTTTACCCAATAACCATTCACTCAGGGTTTTCTTAAATTTTGCGTTGTCGAGTGTCTTGAACGCATCAGGGATATTATTATATATTTTTACTGACATACCATAAATACTTTTCCTATAGAAGCTAGACTGTGAACGATAGATACGTATCAGCTTTTTATCGTTTCGTAAATTGCGATTATACTTTTCTACTCTTTCAAAGAGACTCAGATTTTTCTTCACATGCATAGCTACTTCCTTAATGTAAAGACAAGGTAGAGGTAATATATTAAATTTGGCAAAGAGAGGTTTACACGATGTGTCCTGGGAAGCTCCAACTAGTGCTCGCACGCATCGCTTTTGCATTTTAAATGCCTTTTGCCAATCTGTAGAATTGCCCCAAAAAATAATACCGTAACTCAGACTCGATTGAACGTAGCCGAAATACCCCATTCTTCCGGCCTCTTCCGATGAGTTCTGTATTAGTTTGCGTAGCGGATAGGTAAATTTGGCAAGCTTGGCACAAAGTTGTTCTATGCGCAGCTTCCAGTTGCAATGGCAGTCGACTCTACCTCAGTAATTTGTACAGTATTGTGGTTTATACTTATTGGTAGAGCCGGCCTACGACTGGTACAAAATTGAATAAAATTTGTCTTTCATACATTTAGGTGCAGCTCATTATCGGTTAACCACTTTCCTATATCCTCCAGAGTGTTATTAATTTCAAATTCATATTGAGCAATATCACATGAATATTTCACTAACGCGGTGCTATCGTCCGCAAAGAGCACCATTTGATTGCTGGTTTGCTTTGGCAGGTCATTAATATAAAACAAGAAAAGCAAAGGTCCCAATATGCTTCCCTGGGGGACGCCTCTTTTATTAATCCTATAGTCTGACCTTGTGGTTTAGATAGTTTTAGATTTTTCGCAAAAGGAATTTAATACAGTATACTGTCGTCTGTCGTTGAGGTAACTCGACAGCCAGTCATGAGCCTGACCTCGTACACCATAACGTTCCAGTTTATTCAATAGAATTGCATGATTCACACAATCAAAAGCCTTTGACATATCAGTAAACAGTGCTGATATGTGAGTTCTCTTGTCTATGCATTCGTGTATAGGCTGCAATAGCTGGAAGATGGCAGAGTTCTTAGATTTGTTCTTTCGGAATCCATTTTGTTCATTAACCAATATATCAAATGTGTCAGAATAAGCTATGAGTCTGTTGTACATGAGGCGTTCAAATAACTTAGAAAACACAGGAATCAGCGCTATGGGTCTATAATTGCCCAGATCATCCTTAGCTCCTTTTTTAAAAAGAGGTTTTATGATTGAGGTTTTAAGCCTTTCCGGAAATACGCCTGATTGAAAGGACAGGTTTATAATGTGCGCTAAAGGCTCGCATATTATTATGGCTGATTGCTTTACAATTTGGGTGCTTATTTCATCGCAGCCAACTGATTTTGTGTTTTTTATCGCTCTAAGCACCTCTGAAGAGCAGACAGGTCGAACATATATACTACTATGTAGACGATCTATATTTTTATATATGTTTGTGGCTGATGCGTTTGAGACCCTCGGCAAAGAATCAATAAAATAATTATTGAAGCGTTCAGCCATGACCTCAGGGTTTGTTATAACGACACCTCTTTCATTAACGCTATCTATTACTTGGGGAACAGAATGATTCCCTGCATAACGTTTAATTATGTTCCATGATGCTCTACATTTGTTTTCTTTATTATACTTGCTATTTAAGGTAGTCGCTACACTTTTTTTGCGTTGCAACATTATATTATAGTCCGAATGGGTTCGACATTCAAAAACGCTATGTATATAACCAATGACAAGAGTGGGATAATGAAACGACGTCATTAGCCAACGTCTTTCTTTTCTCTATCATTGTTGTCTCGCTGGTGGAAAACCAACTTAATGTTAGGTCAGTATCTACAAGTACCTGTCTATTTACAGAGTTAATCTTCGTTTATTTAAATACGTACCTACCTTCCTATTCGCCCACGATTTTAACAGGTAGGTAGGCGTTGCTTTTGCTAACATTGGGTAAGCATTAGCTAATTGAAGTTGATTTCTTAGTTAAACTCAAAATGCTTCTTAGAAAATCCGTTCGTCTCCAGCATAGCCTTAATTCTACTTAAGTAATGGGATGACATTGAATAATAACGTGAATAGTATTGAAATTACAAAGAATACGTTTTTTTAAACTAAGCTTTTATCCAGTTTATTGAAACGTTTCGCTGCCGCTGAGTCGTGCGCTTCCAGAGGAAGGACTACGTATTAGTCGCAACAAGTCGGGATGTCTGTCTGTCCGTCACAGCAGGTTATCTCAGGAACTATACTAATGGTATTTACCTGAAAATTGGAATAGTTTTTAGGTAAACCCAGGTATTACGCAAATAAAAAATAATTAGTAATGTATTTATCTTTATTACAACAGGGATTGAAAGGGCGTCTTACTCGTAAGTGTTCAGTGTGTTAGTAACTAGTCTTAATCCTTAACAGTATGAATTATAATTTTTTCGTTTAAACAAATGTATATTATACAGGGTTCGTTTTACTGAATCGTCAAGAATTCAGCCAGAGGGGTTGAGTAAGTATATGTGAGCACCGCTGTGAAGTTAAAAAAAATATATTGTCGCATATAATATTGTCGACCAATATTCAACAATTTTTTTTTATTTTTGTTTCAAAATAACAGCTACAGGGGTGTTCACTTAAACTTACTCAACCCCTAGTTGAATTCTTGACGGTTCATTAAAATAAACCCTGTATAATAAGTGTTGCGTAAACTTAGTTGATAATAAATGAATCGACAAGAAACAAGGGGAATTAGGGACTCACAGATGGACACATGCGTTGGAGCTCGTGGTCTTGCGGTAGGTGCAGATCTCTGCAGTTGAATCCTTGACCTGCAGGTCTACTGGAGCTTTTCACCCACAATATAGTCACCACACAGTACCAAGAGTAACACAAGTCACTGGCCGGTCCGTTTAATGCGTTTTTCCACGATTTTGATAATTCCAAAAACAGGCGTGTGCGCGTTCGCGAAGCTTCTTTGACGACTGAGGTGCGGGGGTGCGCGCGCACTCGAGACTGTTTGAGTTTTGGTTTTTTCCTGCTCCGATAGATGGCGTTAAAGGAGTGGAAAGAAGGAAGGAGTTTGTCGATTTCCTAACATTTTCCCCCCACCGAAATCAACAATGATTTCAAAATAGGTAAACACAAAAAAAAATAAAAAAAATGTATATATACATATGGTGTGTAGATGTGAATATGGGTATTCTAAACGAGAGCTAGTTAATGGACTGTATAATATAAAAGGTTTTAAATAAATACATTAAATAAACTAGGTATTATTATAAACTAACAGGGTGAAAAAAGGGCACTTGTAATTGTGAAACGTATTATTCGTCCTGCTGTTTTGGCAGAGGACTCAGTTTTGTGACCGGGCGTTGTACTCGTGAGTTTTGCGTCCGTACCGTCACCACGCGAACCCTACCATCAAGTCCAGGATGAATTTGTTCTACGCGTCCCAGGTTCCACTGTTGGCATGGACTGTTATCATGATGAATCAGAACCAAATCATCCTTAGCCAGATTAGGCGTATCAACAAACCACTTTTGCCTCTGTTGCAACGTATGTAAATATTCGGATTTCCACCGACGCCAGAAGTGTAAAGTGGCTTGTTGGATACATTGCCATCGCGATAAGCGATTCATAGACGTGTCTGTTATATCGTAATTTGGAGCCGATACTAATTGCCGACCAACTAAAAAATGCCCCGGCGTGAGGACGTCGAATTCATTGGGGTCGTTAGACAAACTACAAAGTGGGCGAGAGTTCAGAATCGCTTCTATGTTGGCAAACAAAGTACCCAGCTCTTCGAATGGTATCGCACGTTGACCGATTACACGCTTTAAATGGTACTTGGAAGATTTAATTCCCGCCTCGAAAATTCCGCCAAAATGGCTTCCTGTCGGAGGGTTATATTTCCAGGTCACCTTCCTAACTGTAAACTTATCAGTAAGTTGGTCTTGATTTCTGTTATAAAATTCGAATACTTCAGTCAAGTGTTTACCAGCGGCGACAAAATTTTTCCCGTTATCTGAATAAACTGTGTGTGGAAGACCACGCCTAGCTGTAAATCTGTCAAATGCAGCCAAAAAACATTCAGTAGTTAAAGCCGAGACCACCTCAAGATGTACTGCGCGCGTTGAATAGCAAACAAATAGGCATAAATAAGCCTTTGATATTTTAGCGTTGCGACGATTTGATTCCTTGGTATAAAAGGGGCCGCCCATATCGACACCGACCGTGTGAAATGGATAAACATCTTGTAAGCGACATTTAGGCAAAGAACCCATCTTAGGCTGGTTAATAGTGGGCCTATTTTTAAAACATTTAATGCATTTAGAGAGGCGCGAACGTATGATGCATCTGGCGGCTACGATCCAATACTTTTGAGCTAGTATATTTTGTAGAGTTCTAGGCCCAGCGTGTAAATAGACCTTGTGATAATAATCTATCAAAATCTTCGTGAAGTGCGACCGTTTTGGCAAAATCAACGGGTGACGTTGAGTAAAAGGCAAGTCTGCGTGTGAGAGCCTACCCGCCACCATGAGGAGACCACGGCTATCAATGAACGGGTCGAGTTTACGAAGGCGTAGCGAGCATCGGTTGTCCTTTTTTAAAGACTCAATGTCATCCTTGAAATTTATAAATTGAACCCTTTTTACGAGCTTGTCTTGTGAATTATTTAGTTCTACGGTACGCAATGCGCCTTTGGTACGATCAGTGATAGGAGCCCTAGTATTGTTAATGAATCGAAGACACCAGGCAAAGACCCGCTGTAATTTGAGAAAATTTGAGAATTTACTTATCATTGAATCTAAATCCGTATTTGTATCGGACTCTGCACTTAGTAGCGAGCTCTCCTTAACAGGTTTAAGTTCCAACGGTTCACCCTTGAATTCATCAATAGACCTCACTGGCCACGTATGCTGCGGCCCGTACAACCACTGTGGGCCGCGGAACCACTGGTCCGCGATCTGCACCAGTTGCGCCGGCATGGCGCCGCGGGAGCACACATCGGCAGGGTTGCCAGTGCCGTTGACGTGGTACCATTGCACCTCCGTCGAGCTTTCATTTATCTTAGCAACGCGATTAGCGACAAAAGTTTTTAATTTGAACGCAGGGGCATTGATCCACGTCAACGCCACTGAACTGTCAGTGAACGCTAGTACCTCGCTGATCAGCACTTCCTTGGCCAAGATCGATACTACGTATTGCAGGGTTTTTGATAATAAATGAGCAGCCATTAATTCAAGGCGTGGAATTGATACTGTTTTTAAGGGCGCAACCTTAGATTTAGATAACAGTAGGCTGACGTTAACGTTACCTTGCACGTCTTGACTGCGAATATATACCACTGCTGCGATTCCCGCCATTGAGGCGTCGCAAAAACCTACAACCTGTGACGTCGTATGATCTTGAACAAACAAGTGCCGATCGTGTTTTAGTGTCGATAGCAGCGGTATTTGAGCTGAAAACGCCGACCATTCATCAAGCAGGAATTTAGGAAGCGAGTCGTCCCAGCCTACCTGAGCGCACCATAGCTTCTGCATAAAATTCTTAGCTAGAAAAATACACGGAGCTACAAACCCCAAGGGGTCGAACAGCTTCGCTATTTCCGACAATACCGAGCGCTTTGTAACGTTACTTTCCATTTGAGTC